>QKWP01002224.1:16856-79874 GCA_003550325.1 Gigaspora rosea
ATATTCGAATGCCTTCTTTTCGTCCTTTTCGACTCCGAAATAGTAATATCCAACATTGTTTATTCCATCCGCATCACCCATTTCTGCAGATTTTTTAAAATATACGAATGCTTTCTTTTCGTCCTTTTCGACTCCGATTCCTTCGAAATAGCATTCTCCAACATTATTGATTCCATCAGTATCACCAATCTCTGCAGATTTTTTAAAATATTCGAATGCCTTCATTTCGTCCTTTTCGACTCCAATTCCTTTGAAATAGCAATCTCCAACCGAATTTATTCCTTCTGCAAAACCCATCTCTGCAGATTTTTTAAAATATTCGAATGCCTTCTTTTCGTCCTTTTCAACCCCGGTTCCATTTATATAGCAATTTCCAACATTATTTATTCCATTAGCATCTCCCATTTCTGCAGATTTTTTATAATATTCGAATGTCTTCTTTTCGTCCTTTTCGACTCCGATTCCTTCATTATAACAATATCCAACATTATTTATTCCACCAACATCACCCATCTCTGCAGATTTTTTATAATATTCGAATGCTTTCATTTCGTCCTTTTCGACTCCGATTCCTTCTCTATAGCAATTTCCAACATTAAGTATTCCACTAACCTCACCCATCTCTGCAGATTTTTTATGATATTCGAATGCCTTCTTTTCGTCCTTTTCGATTCCGATTCCTTCATTATAGCAATATCCAACATTATTTATTCCAACAGCATTACCCAACTCTGCAGATTTTTTATAATATTCGAATGCCTTCTTTTCGTCCTTTTCGACTCCGATTCCTTGTACATAACAATATGCAACATTATTTATTCCAACAACATGACCCATCTCTGCAGATTTTTTAAACCATTCGAATGCCTTCTTTTCGTCCTTTTCAACCCCGGTTCCTTTAATATAGCAATATCCAACATTATTTATTCCAACAACATTGCCCATTTCTGCAGATTTTTTATAATATTCGAATGCCTTCTTTTCGTCCTTTTCGACTCCGATTCCTTTTAAATAGCATTCTCCAATATTATTGATTCCATAAGCATCACCAATCTCTGCAAATTTTTTAAGATATCTGTTTTTTGCTACAGTATCTTTCATCGATGTAAAATTAAATTCATTAGAAGCGTTTTTGACATGTTCTAAAACAGTTTCATTATTAGGTTCAATTTTAAGTGCTTTACTAAAGTCTTCAAGAGCTTTATTATATTTTTTTAAATGATAATAAGCTGAACCACGAAGAATTAATATAGGCACAAAATCTGGCTCAATTGTCAGTGCTTTACTTGAATTAGAAAGAACTCTATTGTACTGTTCTAGTTCAAAATAGATTTTAGCACAATAAAATAATGCAATAACATTTTCTGGTAAAATTTCTAGTGCTTTTTCAAAGTCTAAAAATGCTTTATGATAATGTTCAAAATTTAAATAAGCTTCTCCACGGAGAATTAACATATCTGCATTATTTGGTTCTAATTTTAATGCATCATAAAAATCTAAAAATGCTTCGTTAGAATGATTGAGACAATAAAAAGTTTGTCCACGTAAAAAAAGTGCAGTAGCATTGTTCTGTTCCATTTCCAAACTCTTATTCAAATCTCTAATTGCATTACTATACTGATCCAGATAAAAATAAGCACCTCCGCAAAGTGTTAATATAGATTATTTTTGGGATTAATTTCTAAAGCTTTACTTAAAAACTGGATTGTTTCTTCATACCGCTGTAGATTAAAGCAGATTTTTGCTTGAGTAGTCAGTGCATTGGCATGATTTGATTTGATTTCTAAAGACATTCTAGAACTAGATAAAGCAACATTAGCATCATCATATAGCATTAATACTTTTTCAAGATCATAAAAGGCTTTATGATAATGACCAAGTTTAAAATAAGCTTCTCCACGGTAAAGTAGTGTGGTCATATCAAGTGGATTAATCTCCAATGCTTCGTTTAAATTCAAGAATGCCTTATAAAATTTTCCTAATGAATAATAAATTTTTCCACAAAAAGATAATGCTGTAAAATTATAAGGATTAATTTTTAATACTTCCTTATAATATATAAGGGCTTCATTGTATTGTTCTAGTGAATAATGTGATTCTCCATGGAACAGTAATGTTTTTATAAATTTTTGTAGAGTACTATTAGTGTCAAGTTCTGATATAATCTTAAAGTCTAAAAATGCCTCGCCATATTGTTGAAATTTCAAGTAAATTTCTCCACGAAGAGTTAATACATATGAATTATTCGGATTAACTTCTAATGCTTTATTGAGATTTATAAGAGCTTCATTATATTCTCCTAATGTAAAGTATGTTTCACCAAGTAAAATAAATGAACTTGTGCTAGTTGGGTCGATTTCCAATGCATTATTTGCATCAGAAAGCACATTATCATATTTTCCTAGCTTAAAATAGGTTATTGCACGAAGAACTAATGCAATCAAATTGTTAGAGTTGACTTTTAAAATAAAATCAAATTGTTCAAGTGAGTCAACATAAAGACCCAATTTCAAATATGAAAACCCAAGAGCAATCTCATTGTCATGCACATCATTAATAGAATTAAAGAGATTGTATCTTTCAATGTAGAAAGTCATTGATTAAATAATATTATGCTTACGTATGATAAAAACTTTGAACTTTTGTCTGGAAAATTATTTACTTATTTGATGAATGTTTTTGCGTATTTTTCCTATCAAAGAAATAAAAATGGGTTTAAAAATGCTCCAAAAAACGATAAAAAAGCATTTATCTTATACGTATAGTGCGGAAAATCTAAAGATCCTATTTTCATATAAAATTTACCATTCTTAATAATGTGAAAGGGTGTTACAAAAGCTTAAATTATCTTTCTGAATAGTGAAAAGTCTGGTCCAGCCAAATCGCATCTGCACGTACATCTAATTTTGTAGAAAAAGAGCATGCAAGTACTGTACACTGATACGCCAACCAACAATTATAGCTGTTTGAAACATGATGTAATAATAATGCATCCGATTTTTCTATGATGTTAATGGAATGTTTAATGTTAGATATAGTGAAAAGGACGAAAAGAATGCATTCGAAGTTTTTAAAAAAAAATATGTAGAGATGAGTAATGCTAATGAATTAATAATGTTGGACATCGAAAAGGACGAAAAGAAGGCTTTCGAAAATTATAAATTTTGAAGGAATCGGAGTCAAAAAGGACGAAAAGAAGGCATTCGAATATTATAAAACATTCGCAGAGATGGGCAATTCTAATGGAATAATTAATGTTGGATATTGCTCTAGAAATGGTTCGGGCGAAAAGGATGAAAGAAGACATGCGAATATTTTAAAAAATCTGCAGAGATGGGTTTGGCATAAGGAATATTTAGTATTGGATATTTCTATAAAAATGGAATCGGAGTCGAAAAGGGCGAAAAGAAGGCATTCGAATATTATAAAAAATCTGCAGAGATGGATAACGCTAATGGAATAAATAAAATTGGACATTGCTATTTCGAAGGAATCGAGTCGAAGAGGACGAAAGGAAGGCATTCTCGAATATTATAAAAACTCTGCAGAGATGGGTAATGCTAGTGAAATTTCAGAAGTCAGTTATTGTTATCAACAGGCTATTGAAGCACTAATAGACATTGAGAGAGCTAATTATTGGTTTCGAATAGATAAGAGTAAACCTTACGAAATATTTAATACAGAATATAAAGGCCTTGATATTGATGATGATATAACAACGTTATTAGACGATGATAAATATAAATTAGTTTGGATTCCTTACGAGTTTAAAATATTAAAGTAATCGAAAAAGGTGGTTTTGCGACTGCATGTAGAGCGAATTGGACAAGAAGCATTATTAACACTGAGGCCACTTATACAGTTGCGTTAACAAATTTCATAAATCGAATATTTAAACGAGGTATTTTATTTAATTAATAATTTTTGTATATATTTTTTAATTAAAAATAATATTTTTAAAAAATTGTGAAATCGAGTTGAAAATTTATCGTTTATAAAATGGTACGGTATATCAAGAAACGGGAATAGAAATTATATTCTTGTTTAAGTTATGCAGGATGGTATCCTTGCGCCAAAATCTTCAATCAATATCACAAATGAGATGGAAAGATAAATTAATTTTGTTATTTAGCGTAACTTTTAATTTCAAATCAATTCATTCCCAAAGAATCGCTCATCGAGAATTGCACAGCGATAATATTTTGCAGGATAATTTGCACAGCGTATACATCGAGGACCGCTTGCTATAAACCAACTATATTTTAAATAGCATAAGCTCTGCATTCAAAACTTCTCTGGTTTAACAGATATAAACTCATAGCCACATTAACTATACTTCAGAGACTTGATTGCATGCTAATATATTCTGGATTTTTACATGAAGCTCACCTGCATAAAATATTTTAACATATATCCGATGCATTAACAAGGATTCTGATTCAAAATATTTTTACCTTTGTACTTTAAAACGTACCCTCACTTTTTAAAAATTATAAGAGCAAAACACATAATATTAAATAATCCACTTTGATTTTTTAAATCTATATAAACCATTATACATTTAATTTACTAATAAAATTGCAACATGTAATATGATATGTGTGTTTTTTTTTTAAATACCCACCCATTAAGAGCTATCTCATGTTATGTTAAGCAGAAAATCAAATTGGTCGGGCCTTATAAGTCCAGTAATTTGAATTTGAATTTGAATATTCAGTTTATAGGTGTGTCATTGTCCAAAATTCAGCGTCAAAACTATGGACAGGCCTCACATTTCATTCGCACATTACATGAGTGGCGAAAATATTTTAAAAGTATAAATAGAGAAAATTTAGTATATCGAAAAAGATTTTAGCTACCAAAATGTCAAAAATATTTACAGTAACATGTTTAAAATATTTTAGCATGTCGAGATATTAAGTATGTAAAGATTTTTAGTAATCAAAGCTTTTAGTTTATTTATTGTTTTAAATTTCATTATCATTATTAGTTAATACTACTGTATTGATATGATCTACCACAGCTTGAGCCATGGCTCCAATAGTACAGCTCAAACTGGAGCTATGACTTTAAAAGCCAAGCTTTACAAGTCTACTTGTTTTGCGATTTAATTTCTTTTTTTTTTAAATGTCACTGTGTAAATTTTTTATTGTATAAGTTTATACTAAAAACATATAAAACTATTGTATAACAATTTAACATATTTTAAAGTTTGGGATTAAATATCCAAAGATACAGTAGTAGAATAAAGTTACTTAAAAAGGGCTTATTTTTTATTTATTTATTTATTGATTTATTTGCTGTATACAGGAAACTATTAGCTACATCTTTCACATCATATTATATAGACTAAGATATTTTCTTGTATAAACATCTAAGTGTAGCTTTAATCATCTAATTTTCTGTTTGTAAAGTAATTTAAGATTAGCTACTATGTGTTTCAGAATAGGGTGAAGTGAATCATATTCGAAGAGGCGTTTAACTGATACATCAAATTGAAAGCATACACCGAATATAAAAAGAAGTCAACCCAATAAAATTCTATAGCGTTCGATCTTTTTACACCAAATAAGAATCAAATCAATACTGCAAAATCTTCATCCCATAAATACTGAACATTCTATTACATCAGCGGATATTTTACTTTTATCGCCGAGCTAAGAATTAATACAAGTTAGTGATGCCTGACTTAACCTTTTATCGTTACTGTACTATGTTTTGAAATTTTATCTATAAGATATTGGGCGTACGATGTTATTGTTCATATTATATTAGCATGTGAAATTTTTTGTCGTGACATTTTGCATAAATGATGTCATTTTATGACAAAAATATCAAGGCAAAAAATTTTTACATGATCATATCACATGAACAATAACACATGATAAATCGTAGTTAAAATTGATGATGCTGTGATAGACTTGTAGTTGAAGACAAACTTCATAGAAATGCAATAAAACCATCAAGAAATTTATTAAGCATTATTATTATTATTATTTTTTTATATTAGCGTTTTACATTTATCGTGCAATTTTTTTAAACCTAATTATTATTGTCTTACTTTCCTAAGACTTCGTAAGTTCATATTTCCATGACCTTTGATTAGTTTGTAGTTCAATTTTTCACAATACGATTCCGTGTCATTAAAATTGATAAAAAGATAAAGTAAGATTCATTATATTTTCAGAGTTAAGTTTTGTCTCGGAAACCATAAGTTTATCGGAATTCGCTGAAGTAAAAACAGAAAAGGAGGCAATTTGATTCATAATCTAAGATTCGTCATCATCAAATATGTCATTATGTTAGATATATCCGCTTCGAAAATAATTCAATTATAATTGTTTATTAATTGAGGAAGAATTGAACAATCGTCAATACCTCCAATAACAATCAATATGATTTGACATATTGAAATAAGTAAATTTATTTTTTTAACGTTAGTTCTAATTTATAATAGTTTTATCAATAGTTCAGTAGTTATAACTAGATATATCGTTTTTATATTACCTTTTAAACAAAAATTCAAATTATAAAGAAATTTATCTGGATAAATAAACCTGTTTTAAAATTGAATATTTTATGTCAACATTTGAATTAAAAATTTTGCAAAATATAATAATCTATTATGATTAATTATCACCAAATACCGCACATACTGACATACTGTCTAAACGCTAATAACTAATTTTATTTAATCCATGCTAAATAAATATGCATAAATGTATATAGATATACACACGTAAAACATGTCAGTTTACAGATTTCAGTTAAAAATTTTAAGGTTTTAATAAAATTCCATGGTGGAACCATGAGTCAAAAGCTAGCAATACAGTTGTAAATTATGCAAATTCTATATCCAGAATTTGCACCTACCATTATGACCTAATATAATTCAAGTTGATTTATGATCTTAAAATAACTTAGAAGTGAAATTGAATATTTCTTTGGAAACGAAAGTAAAGTGTTTTAAGTAACATGTTTGATATTATTAGCTGGTGATTGTGGTAGTGCACAACTATTACTGCGATATGTAATTAGAACATTTTTAAAAGGCTAATAGTACAAGTTATAAATAATATAATAAAAAAAATCACAAATTAAAAATGTTTCATTGTAATCAATGATGCAATGGTTTCTGACGCAACTTTGACGATTGACGTAACTGCTGATGATTAACGAAATTAGCCCTATGCATTGACGAAGTCACGCTAGGGTTATTATCGTGAGGATAACCTGATTTGTGGCTTATATGAAATTGAGGCTTATATGAAAAAGGTAATAGCATATGATTGTATGCAAAGGAGATTATAGATGCATGTGATAGATTATAGATATGCGGAGATTATAAAGATACATGTGGGAGTAAATGGTGAATCTCAGTGCTTTCTTTCTTCGCTTGTCTTGTCACTTGTTCTCTTCGGTGCCTGATTATGATCTGGCTCCCATCCCTCCTGCCCTCTCTCATTAATTGCACCTAGCACCTAGCGCCCTGCCTGTTGTCATGTAACGAGTTGAATGCGCCGCACCATAGCGTGGGCTCGAACTCGTTAATGTTGTCATGAGAACCGAGTTGAATGCGCCGCACCATA
Source organism: Gigaspora rosea (assembly GCA_003550325.1). Lineage (NCBI taxonomy): Eukaryota > Fungi > Glomeromycota > Glomeromycetes > Diversisporales > Gigasporaceae > Gigaspora > Gigaspora rosea. Next base: position 24,446 of record QKWP01002224.1, read on the forward strand.
GCATGGGCTCGAACTCGTTGATGTTGTCATGTGAACCGAGTTGAATGCGCCGCACTATAGCGTGGGCTCGAACTCGCTGTTATAAAAAATTGATGTTGAATGTAATGAGTTGAATGTGCCGCTATTAGAAAAAAAAGATGCACCATACCTTAGCTCAATTGGAGAAACTTAAACTTAACCTATACCCTGGGGTATAGGGTCTTATCCTGTGTCTGTCATGTGACTATGTTTATAAAATTAAATAAACTGATCAACATAGAATCGCGTGTTTTACCGTCGTCGTTTTCGTGGTGCCTTTGTTGCTTTCGTCGTCGTTGTGCGGTGTTTTTTTTTTGTGCTTTGATTGTCGTTCTTGCAGTGCTTTTGTCACTCTTTTGTAGTGCTTTTTCGTCATTTGGTGTTTTTGGTCGTCGTTTGTCGTCGTTTGGTGGTGCCTTTGGTCGTCGTTTGGTGCCTTTGGTCGTCGTTTGATGCCTTTGGTCGTCGTTTGGTAGTACCTTTGGTCGTGTACTTACGTTGTAGTTTGGTGGTGCTTTTGGTCGTAGTTTGGTGGTGCTTTTGGTCGTCGTTTGTTGGTGCTTTTGGTCGTCGCTTGTTGGTGCTTAGATTGTCGTTGGGTGGTGTTTTTGATCATCGTTTGGCCGGTGCCTTCGGTCGTCGTTTAGTGGTGCTTTACGTTGTTTGGTGGTGCTTTTGGTTGTAGATTGGTGGTGCTTTGATCGTCGTTTGTTGGTGGTTTTGGTCGTTATTTTTGGTGGTACTTTCGTTGTTGCTTGATATTTTTGATTGTTATTTGCTGGTGTTTTTGGTCGTTTGTCTTGCTATGCTTTTTGTTGTTGATTTTGATTTTTTTATCTTTAATTTTTTTTTTTGTAATTTTCGCTACTTGAATTTTTTTTTTTAATAATAAATTATCTTTAATACACATAATAAAAAAAAAAAAAACTTAGGATTTTTTTAAATTTGGACCAATCATATTTTGGCAGTACAGGATAAAAACTTATACCCCCCGGGCATAGGATAAAAGCCTCTACCCCGGGTACAGGATAAGGACGCTCAGCTCAATTATGCTTCGACACGTGACACATCACGTGCACATAGAGTTGTTATGAGCACAGTATGTAGTAGTAGGAGAGAAAAGTGATGGAGTGGAGCACTATCCCATTTTGTATCTTCATAATCTCTAATAAAGAGAGTGTTAAATATGAAATCCGAGCGAGAATAATAATTTATTAATAAAATGTGACAAGTTTCATTATATCAGCCTCTGGATATTCTGGGTATTAAATTTTTCAACAATATTATTTATCATTTTAAAAATTCATCACTTCGTATGAAAACGTAATAATTTATTAATTGACAACGAACTTTTCTTAGATTAAATTGTAAGCTATAAAAAGGTAACTCAAAACAATTAACAAGCCATACAATGATTATTTTTTTCTTTACATTGGATCTGAAAGCAATGATTTTTTTTTTTATTTCTGATACAGTAGTTCATCCGTCAAATAAATCTGCCAAAAAAATGGACTGAATAACAAACAAACTTCACATAGACTAATTTATTTCCATTTTGAAAATAATAATAGTCTTGTGCATCATCAATCATCATGAATTTTGTTATTCATCGTAAGTTTCGTCATTTACCATTTGTTGCTTCATTCGTCATTTCGTCAACTCGACGTAGCCTAAACGAAACGATTTCATCAAGCGTCACCCATAATTAAACCCTTGCAGGCAAATTTGCTTGCAAATTTCATTTATAAATGGTTTCACTCCAAAAAAAATTCCGACTTAGAAATTTTCAATTCTTAGTCCGGAATTTACAAACAAACGACGTAACTCAAATTAAAATTTTGGGGTGTTCGTTTGACGTTACCTATAATAAATTGTACTACTCAGAGTGATGCAAAACTCTGTAAAAATAGTAGTACACATGCGATTTAACTGCTGGTTCTGATTTTTGTTTTTTTTTTCATATTAAAACAAATAAGATGAATCAAAATAATTCGGTTTATCATGAAAAATCAACTGATTTAGACCCTTATACCCTTGGATACAATTATAAACATGGGATAGGAGTAGAAAAAGATGAACAAAAGGCGTTCGTTTATTATCAAAAATCAGCAGAGATGGGAAACGCTACGGGAATATTTCAAGTTGGATATTGTTATCGAAATGGAATTGGAGTTGACAAGAATGGATACCAGTATTTTATATGTAATAAAAAATCTGCAGAGATGGGGCACGCTGCAGGAACATGTAATGTTGGATATTGTTATCAAAATGGAATTGGAATTGAAAGGACGAAAACAAGGCATTTACTTATTATCAAAAATCTGCAGAGATGGGGAACGCTACTGGAACATATAATGTTGGAAATTGTTATCGAAATGGAATTGGAGTTGAAAAGGACGAACACAAGGCATTCATTTATTATCAAAAATCTGCAGAGATGGGAATCGCTTGTGGAATGAATAAAGTTGGATATTGTTATCGAAATGGAATTGGAGTTGAAAAGGACGAAAACAAGGCATTTGTTTATTATCTAAAATCTGCAGAAATGGGTCACGCTCATGGAATGTGTAGTGTTGGATATTGTTATTCAAATGGAATTGGAGTTGAAAAGGATAAACACAAGGCGTTTATTTATTATCAAAAATCTGCAGAGATGGGAAATGCTAGTGGGACGAATAACGTCGGAGAATTTTATCAATTTGGAAAAGGGGTTAAAAAAGATGAAAATAAAGCATTTTTTTATTATCAAATAGCTGCCGAAATGGAGGTTGTTATGGCGATTTGTAATCTTGGAGTATGTTATCAGAATGGAATTGGAGTTAAAAAGGATTTAAAACGAGCTTTTGAATTGTATTTGAAATCTGCTAAACTGGGTTATGTTGATGGGATAAAAAATGTTGGATATTGTTTTCGGAATGGTATTGGAACCAAAAAGGATTTAAAAGAGGCAGAGTATTGGTTTCGAATGTAGGATCTTTTTTTTTTAAAAACAAAATTTTGATTAGAATACCAATTACTTATATACAAATTACAATTAATAGGGAGAAAAACAAATTTCAAGGTATTTTTTTTTTCTTTTTTTAATTTAGCTGTATTTTACCAACTTTTATATTTATTAATTTACAATAAACAGAAATAGAGAAATTTTCATATTCTAATATTGATAACAACGTGGAAAAAATACTGAATGACGAAAGGTATCAATTATTATGGATTCCGTTCAACAAATTTGAAGATATTAAAGTGATTGGAAAAGGAGGATTTGCAACTGTGTATTATGCTAAATGTACAATTCGTTATAAGAATTTTTGTAATGAATATTCATTCGCAATTAAAAAAATTCATGATCTAGATTTTTTTGACGAGGTAAATTTATTGAGTTTTGTTTAACGGTTAAGTTTATGATGATCTATATATATCTATGCTTTTTTTACAGTTGAAAACGTTTTGCGAAATCGGATATAAAAATCCATCATTCTTGAGATGCTATGGACTATCGAGAGATGATTTAGGACATTATATCCTTATTTTGAAATATGCAGAAAAAGGCTCTTTACGTAATAATCTTTACGAAGTATCGCAGATGAAATGGGAAGAAAAATTAAATTTATTAAGCTGCATAACATCAGATCTTGAAGCAATTCATTCGCAAGGATTAGAACATCGCGATCTTCACAGTGGAAACATTTTGCAAGACGAATTAGATAATGCTTATATTACAGATTTGGGACTCTCTAATGCAAACAATGAAGTGATCGGTGTTTTACCTTACATGGCACCAGAGATTTTACAAAGAAAACCATATACTCAAGCAGCTGATATTTATGCTTTAGGTATTATTATGACGGAAACATCAACAGGAAGAAAAGCTTTTGATGGATATAATTTTGATAATGAACTTGCGTTAAAAATTTGTCATGGATTACAACCAAAATTTACACCCGGTATTCCTGAGTGTTATATTGAATTAGCAAAGCGATGCATGGATTTAGACCCGAGAAAACGACCTACTATCCGAGCTGTTAATTGTTTAATTACTTATTGGATTGAAGAAATAGGAATCTTTGATGATGAAAATAAAATTAAAAACCAATTTTTAGAAGCTGATAAAACTAAACCTATTATTGAATCACCAAAGCATTCAAATAATATGTATATCAGTAAACCTATTAATATACGAGAAATATCTAACAGATTAGAATCATTTAAAATTCCTTATAATTTATAAATTAAATTTATTAAAAAGTACAAAGGTTTATCAAATGAATTTTATAAATTTGAATTTAATAAAGCATTGAAAAATCATAAACCATTTTATTAAAGAAGCCTTTAAATGGTATTTAGTTAGCTTTGTGATCTTTTTTTGTTGTTTAAAAGCTTTATTCATTGACATTTTTCAATTATTTTTTACAATCATTAATAGTGCTTAATCGGTGTATATCGGTATTTAATTCTAGTAAAAACTTCATTCCAACAACGTACTTACATACTTACGCAAACAGACTTTGTGACTAGATGTACGAACAAATTTTTGTATATAAGTATAAAATACAATACTCGTTAGTTTTGAATAATATATTGTTATTTACTTGAAAATATTTCAATGTATCAAAAACTATTTTAGAAAATAAGGTACAAATAGTTATAGTTTTTCATTTTCAAATTAGTGTCATATTAGTTTTTGAGAAATGAATATCCCACTCAGAAATCTCTTTTACATGTTCAAAGGTCATAAGAACAAGCAAATGGCTCGCTTACACAAAAATTTTCAATTATGTTTTATGGATTGACTTAATGGTTGATAAATATCAAACTACAGTCGTTCTCAAGCATCAATTCAATGTGATTAGCAAGTGATCGTAATAGTGCTCTAGCAAAATTATATTTACATAAAATTTTTGCTGAAAATTGGAATATGCAGTTTATGACTTAATTAAATGATTGATTATACTAGTGCTCATTTATTATGATCAATCAAAATAATCATTGAAGTCAATACTTGAGTGGTTCTCTATTTATTTCTATTATTTGTCAATGTTATTGTCAAATATTAAAAAAAAAACAAAGTATTCATTCAAAAGAAAATAATAGATATTACTTATCATTAAAATTCTAGTGAAGAATCAACTTTAGCACTCCATTTGCTGATTTTACCAAATATAATATGCTATTTTAACAGTAATACTCTGTTTCTCTATTTTTTATAAATCTATTAGTTTTTAAACAAAGCTGCCACTAGATATAAAGTACATTCTGAATCTCGATATACGAAGAATTTAATACACTACTGGCAATCTCAAATTTTTTTTATTACAGCTGTTCTCATAAATTCTTGAACAAGCGATTTAAATTTAACCGATAATCATTGATTGAATTCGATAAGCTTTTGATTCGGCATGTTCGATATATAAAAGCACAATATTGTTAGAATAAAATTTAACAACGCATTTTATTTCTTTTTATATATGATGTGTTATTGTAAAGACTGGACTTTATAGATTGATGAATAAGAAATATAAAAAACATTACAAGGAAGCAGAACTGTCTCACGATCTTGACGAACATATATTTAGTAAGAATTAAATAAATTATAAATCTTGACCCAATACCACTTATTTCTCATTAAAATAATAGTTTTCACTATTATATAAACAAAATAGATTTACCGCTTCTTTAATCCGGTTACTTTCTAGCCTTAGTTAAATAAATAATGCATCTCGTTTATTTTTATTTAACCGATATTTATTGTGGCAACTTATGCTGAGATTGGCTTATGTTGAGAATTTAAATTTTTTTCTTATGAAATTACAGTATAAAATTTTAGAGGGCTTTTTTAGGGTTTTTTTTTTTATAGTTTGGTTAGGATTTAGGGTTCAGGTTATTAATAAAAGAGCATAAGTTGACTTTAATAGGTATTATAGATTTAAATAGAGAACCCGGATCTCAGCATAAACCGCCACATTTATTTCTAATGATGAGAATGAAAATAAAATAAAAAGAAAAAAAAAAGAAATGCTTTTGCTTACCGTATTTTGTTTTTTATTTTTAAAAAACCATCATCAAATACTGTACTTAAAATCGTTCGAATCACGTAATAAAAAACCGACCATATACAGCAAGACTATCGTTATGGATTATTGTTACATTTTATAACGCAGCTCGAAACTTAAAATATTGCCGTTCTTTTAACCATTTTGTACTATACTTCGTCTCGGCATGAGTTGACGACATCATCAAGTACATGCCAATTTTTCTATCTACAAAAAATTTTTTATAAATAGCAAATGCAGTATAAAAGCATTATAAAAGCATTAATGGTTTTCATAACCTGGCTGAATTTGTTATAAAAGTCGAAGCTTCTATACAGTATTAAAAATTTGAACTTGATGTACCTGTTTGTTTTAGGTGTTCTGAATCATATTCGAAGAGGTGTTTAATTGAAAGCATATAACGAATAAATAAAGGTGTCAAAACAATAAAATTCTATAGCGTTCGATCTTTTTACACCAAATAAAATTCTACAAAATCTTCACCATCCCATGAATACTGTAAATTCTATTACATAAGTAGATATTTTACTTTTTATCGCCGAGCTAAAAATTAATACAAATTAGTAATGCTGACATAACATTATTGTACTATTTGGATTTTATAACATGATTAATTGTAGTTAAAAATTGATAGGCTTGAATCCAAACTTCATAGAAATGCGATAAAACCATCAAGAAATTTATTAAACATTATTATTTTTTTTTATATTAGTGCTTTACATTTATTGTCTAATTTTTTCAAAGCTAATTATTATTGTCTTCAATTCCTAGGACTTCGCCAACAATATTTGATGTTTTAAAGTTCATATTTCCAAAACCTTTGATTAATGTATGATTAGTTTGAGGTTTAACTTTTTCACAATATGATTCCGTGTCATTAAAATTAATAAAAAGATAAAGTAAGATTCATTATGTCTTCAGCGTTAAGTTTTGTCACAGAAGCCATAACTATCGGAATTCGCTGACGTAAAAACAGAAAGGAGGCAATTTGATTCATAATCTAAGATTCTTAACATCAAATATGTCATTTATGTTAGCTTCCGAAATAATTCAATTAGAATTGTTTATTAATTGAGGAAGAAACAGAACTACCGTTCAATATCTCCAATAACAATCAATATTATTTGACATATTGAGATAAGTAAATTTATTTTTTTTAACGTTAGTTCTAATTTATAATAGCTTTATCAATAGTTCAGTATTATATCTAGTTATATTGTTTTTATTTTATCAATTTTAACTACAATACTGTATATGTTTTATCATGTGATAAAATTCAAAACATAGCAACGATAAAAGGTTATATCGACATCACTACTACAAATGTTATTTTAAGTGCATAGGTGGCTATTGAAAAATTCATTTTACATATGTGAATTGGAAATATTAGGTGTACATGAAATTGGAATACATATATATTTGATGTAATAATGTGAAAAAATTTTATTCAAAAAACGTCTTTACCTTTTAAACATAAATTCAAATTATAAATGAAATTTATTTGAATAAATAAACCTGTTTTAAAATTGAATATTTTATGTCAACATTCGAACTAAAAATTTTGCAAAATATAATAGCCTATTATGATTACTTATCCCCAAACTGTATAAGGACGGTCTAAACGCTAATTACTAATGTTGTATAATCCATGCTAAATAAATAAGCATAAATGTATATAGATATTCACACCGTAAAATATGTCAGTGTACAGATTTCAGTTAAAATTTTAAGGTCTTAATAAAATTCCATGGTGGAACCACGAGTCAAAAACTATTAATATGCACTTGCAGAATTCCGGACACCTTTGAATCTAATGAGTGCGCATTATGACATAATATAAATTCAAGTTGATTTATGATCTTAAAATAACTTACAAATGCGAAGTTGAATATTTCTTTGACAACGAAAGTAAAATGTTTTTAAGTAACACGCTTGATATTATTAGCTGGTGATTGTGGTAGCGCACAACTATTAGAGCTATATTTAATTAGACCATTTTTAAAAGGCCAATAGTACAAGTCATAATACAATATAAAAAATCAAAAAACTATAAATGTTTCCCTTGTAATCAATGATGCAATGGTTTCTGACGCAACTTTGATTGACGTAACTGCTAATGATTAACGAAATTAATTTATTAATAGAATGTGACAAGCTTCATTATATCAACCTCTGGATATTCTAAGTATTAAATTTTTCAACATTATTATTTATCATTTTAAAAATTCATCACTTTGCATGAAAAAACGTAATAATTTTTTAATTGAAAACGAACCTTTCTTATATTAAATTATAGCTACAAAAAGGTACCTCCACAAAAATAACAAGCCATACATTTACATTTTTTTTTTTTATTTCGGATACAGAGTTCATCCGGGAAATGACAAATAAATCTGCCAAAAAAAATGGACTGAATAGATATAATAACGAACAAACTTCACATAGATTAATTTATTTCATTTTGAAAGGAATGAATAATACAGTAGTCTTGTGCTTCATTAATCATTATGAATTTTGTTTTCATCGTAAGTTTCGTCATTTATCATTAGTTGTTTCATTCGTCATTTCGTCAACTCGAACTAGCCTGAACGAAACGGTTTCATCATGCCGTTACCCATAATTAAACCCTTGTAGGCAAATTTGCTTGCAAATTTCATTTTAAATGGTTTCACTCCAAAAAAAATTCCGACTTAGAACCTTTCAATTCTTAATCCGGAATTTACAAACAATCGAAAACATTGAATAATATAAAATCAATTTCAGAATTCTAAGTGATATATACGTACGTACGTACTCAAATTAAAATTTTGGAGTGTTCGTTTGACGTTACCTATAATAAGTTGTACTACTCGCAAATCTGTAAAAATAGTAGTACACATGCGATTTAACCGCTGGTTCTGATTTTTCCTTTTTCTCATATTTAAAAATAAAATGAAGATTTACAATAAACTAATTCATAAAAAATCAACTGATTTAGACCATTATACACTTGGATACAATCATGAACATGGTATAGGGGTGGAAAAGGATGAACATAAAGCATTCGTTTATTACAAAAAGTCTGCTGATATGGGTAATTCTGAAGGAATATTTAAGTTGGGCAATGTTATTATTATGGAACCAGTGTTGAAAAGAACGAATACCAGTATTTTATATGTAATCAAAAATGTGCAGAGATGAGGCACACTGCCGCAACATGTAATGTTGGATATTGTTATCTAAATGGAATTGGAGTTGAAAAGGACGAAAACAAGGCATTTGTTTATTATCAAAAATCTGCAGAGATGGGAAACGCTTCTCGAATGTATTACGTTGGATATTGTTATCGAAATGGAATTGGAGTTGAAAAGGACGAAAACAAGGCATTTGTTTATTATCAAAAATCTGCAGAGATGGGGCACTCTGGTGAATGAATAATGTTGGATATCGTTATGGCTATGGAATTGGAGTTGAAAAGGATAAGCACAAGGCGTTTATTTATTATCAAAAATCTGCAGAGATGGGTAATCATATTGGAATGAATAACGTCGGAGAATGTTATCAATTTGGAAATGGGGTTAAAAAAGACGAAAATAACGCATTTTTTTATTATTAAAAAGCTGCTGAAATGGAGCATTATGGGGCTATTTGTAGTCTTGGAGTATGTTATCAGAACGGAATTGGAGTTAAAAAGGATTTAAAACGAGCTTTTGAATTGTATTTGAAAGCTGCTAAACTGCGTTATGTTGATGGGATAAAAAATGTCGGATATTGTTTTCAGAATGGTATTGGAACCAAAAAGGATTAAAAGAGGCAGAGTATTGGTTTCGAATGTAAGTTCTTTTTGTTTTTAAAAACAAAGTTCTGCTTATAATACCAATTACTTATTTACTAATTACAATTAATAGGGAGAAAAACAAATTTCAAGGTGATTTTTTTTCTTTTTTTAATTTAGCTGCATTTAACCAAACTTTTATATTTATTAATTTAACAATAAACAGAAATAGAGAAATTTTCATATTCTAATATTGATAACAACGTGAAAAAAAATACTGAATGACGAAAGGTATCAATTATTATGGATTCCGTACAACGAATTTGAAGATATTAAAGAGATTGGAAAGGGAGGGTTTGCAACTGTGTATTATGCTAAATGTACAATTCATTATAAGAATTCTTATAATGAATATTCATTCGCAATTAAAAAATTCATGATCTAGATTTTTTTGATGAGGTAAATTTACTAAGTTTTGTTTGGCAATTAAGTTCATGACTGATATATATATATATCTTCTTTTTTTACAGTTGAAAACGGTTTGCGAAATTGGATATAAAAATCCATCATTCTTGAGATGCTATGGACTATCGAGAGACGATTTAGGAAATTACATTCTTATTTTGAAATATGCAGAAAAAGGATCTTTACGTAATAATCTTCACGAAGTATCGCAGATGAAATGGGAAGAAAAATTAAATTTATTAAGCTGCATAACATCAGATCTTGAAGCAATTCATTCACAAGGATTAGAACATCGAGATCTTCATAGTGGAAACATTTTGCAAGACGAATTAGATAATGCTTATATTACAGATTTGGGACTCTCTAATGCAAATAATGAAGTGATCGGAGTTTTACCTTACATGGCACCAGAGATTTTACAAAGAAAACCATATACTCAAGAAGCTGATATTTTTGCTTTAGGTATTATTATGACGGAAATATCAACAGGAAGAAAGCTTTTGATGGATATAATTTTGATAATGAACTTGCGTTAAAAATTTGTCATGGAATACAACCAGAATTTACACCCGTATTCCTGAATGCTATATTGAATTAGCAAAGCGATGCATGGATTTAGACCCGAGAAAACGACCTACTATCCGAGCTGTTAATTGTTTAATTACATATTGGATTGAAGAAATAGGAATCCTTGATAATGAAAATAAAATTAAAAAACAATTTTTAGAAGCTGATAAAACTAAACCTACGATTGAATCACCAAAGCATCCAAATAATATGTATATCAGTAAACCTATTAACATACGAGAAATATCAAACAGATTAGAATCATTTGAAATTCCTGATAATTTATAAATTAAATTTATTAAAAGTTTATCAAATGAATTTTGTAAATTTGAATTTAATAAAGCTTTGAAAAATCATAAAACATTTTATTAAAGAAAACTTTAAAAATAATATTTAGTTAGCTTTGTGATCTTTTTTGTTGTCTAAAAGCTTCATTCATTGACATTTTTTTTCAATTATTTTTTACAATCATTTATAGTGCCTAATCGGTGTATATCGTATTTACTTCTCGTAAAAAATTCATTCCAACAACCAAGTACATACGTACTTACATACTTACGCAAACAGACTTTGTGACTAGATGTACGAACAAATTTTTGTTATATAAGTATATAATACAATACTCGTTAGTTTTGAATAATATATTGTAATTTACTTGAAAATATTTCAATGTATCAAAACTATTTTAGAAAATAAGGCACAAATAGTTATAGTTTTTCATTTTCAAATTAGTGTCATATTAGTTTTTGAGAAATGAATTTCCTACTCAGAAATCTCTCTTACATGTTCAAAGGTCGTAAGAACAAAAATATAAGAAGAACCAATGTGGCAAATAATTCGCCTTACGCAAAAATTTTTAATTATGTTATATGATTGACTTAATGTTTGATAAATATCAAACTATTGTCGCTTTCAAGCATCAATCTCAATGTGATTAGCAAATGATCGTATTAGTGCTCTAGCATAATAAAATTTTTGCGAAAAATTGAATATGAAATTTATGACATAATTGAAATCTTTTCAAGCATCGATGTGGTTAGTGAGTGATTATACATACTAGTACTCATTTATTATGATCAATCAAAATAATCATTCAATACTTGAGTGGTCCCCTATTGATTTCTATTATTTGTCAAATTTTATTGTCAAAAATTAAAAAAAAAATAAAAAAAAGTAAATATAAAAACAAAAAGTGTTCATCCAAAAGAACTAACAGATATTACTGATCATTCTAATTCTAGTGAAGCATCAACTTTAGACTCCATTTGCTGATTTTACCAACTAAATATGCTATTTCAATAGTAATACCCTGTTTCTCTATTTTTTATGAATCTATTAGCTTTAAACAAAGCTGCTACTAGATATAAAGTATTAAATATATATTTATTTATACATACAATTATTAATTAGCTAATTTTGAAAAATTTCGTCTGAAAATCATATTGCAAACAAAAAAAGACATAACAAAGCTAATGGAATAAGAACTAGATAATTAACTATTACTGTACCACCTTTTTGGCAAACTTTAAAACAATTTAACTAAAGCTTGGAAGAGAAGTTATACTGAAACATAGAAGAAAAGAAAAATTTTTAACACCAAGAATTTTCAGTCATTTCATGCTACCTCTCTTTAACCAACTACCCTCAACCATGGAGCCTTCCAATACCTTGGAGAGTATCCAACAATTAACCTAGTTACAAATACAGAGAATATAGAAAGTATATCCTGAATGCCTGCTCCATTAGCAAAGCACTACAAAACAATAACAATTTGCTACCATACGGAATAATTGAATTTTTGCCATTTGAATGAAAGATAACAGATGGCAAGTATTTTTTTATTGTTTCTTGGGCTTCTCAATTTTTTTTTTTTTATGTTCCATAAAAACTTTTAATGCGAGAAATAAAATAATAACTCATGCTATCGAAATGATCATGGCAGAACGATCTCTTTGAATATTTTGTTGATAGTAAAATTTCGAAAGCAGGTATAAAAAAAAGATTATTTGTTGTAAAAAATTTGTTGATTGAAATGAAAAATTCATATAATGTCTTTTACTAATAAAAAATGGGTTATTACGTAAAAACTTTATCAATTGACGCATATTCATTATAATGAAAAAAACTTTAATTAATTTTAGATATTTTCCTAGAGGATATATCCACCAATTATTCTTCCTGAATCGGTTAACCTAAGAACTGTGCCACTACGATTCTTCGCAATAAAGTTATTAGCCCACACAATGTTGATTTTCGTTTGCGGTCAGATTTTTTTATTAATTTAAATTACAGCTATTTTCATAAATTCTGGGACGCTAAAAATCGATTTGTAACCGAATCGATAGGTTTTTGATGCCAGCCGACGTAGATAACTTATTGATTCCGATTCGGTAACTTATCGATTCAGTCATCCCCAATTGTTCAAAGTGTCCTAGAATTTATGAAAAAAAAACTGAAATCAAAAATTTTTTCAAAAAATTGAAAAAATGAGTCGGAGGTAATACAAACCGAAAAATCAACTTTATGCGGCCTACTCATTGCGTATGTGTAAAAATCACCTCTTTTCTTGATCTGGCACACAAAATATTCGAATGCGCGTCAAATTCCTAAAATCTGATTTTTTTTCCGGCTTGAATAGTAACACCGTAATTTAAAGATCCCTCAAAGAATTTGTAACAAGCATTATTCACCACCTGAAAATAAGACTAAGAAATTAGTAATTTTATTTTATATTAATTGAAATTTATTAACAACTTGTACGCACTTCTACCACAGAGGTAACGATTTTCCTATTGATTTGTGTCTTAATAATAAATATTACATTGTTTTAAATAATTTATCATAGATGCCTGTGTAGAGATGTGCCGTGTCAGTACTATACGTCTGTACGATACTTACTGTACTAGGGTGATAAATGGACTAAGTAATCAAAACTATGTCAGGCGTTTTAGTAATTTTAATATGATCAGGTTTCATCAGTGAATTTAAAAATGATTGACTAAAATATCAATTACTTATAAAGAAAAGTACAAAATTCTAAAGATTCCTCTAAATATTGCACTTCTTTTTCTAATTTCTTTTGAGTGAAATTTTTCATGAGAACTGTCTCTAAAAAGTTACGCTCAATTTTTCGCAAAATTTTTTAGTTTGTACTTATTGTACGATTGCACGAATTTTTTTTAATAAATTTATATGTTCTTTTAGTTGAACACCTAAAATTTACATAAAATATTCGAGCGTAACTTTGTTTTTTGACACATTGTAGACATTTTGTGAAAATTTCCAAGCAATTCCTTGTCTTTTTAGTGAGTTGAATCGGTATGAAATTGTTAATAAATATATTAAAATCACTGTTATATCGATATGTATCAATAGCGATAATGATTGTTTTCCTTTGTGTAACATGAAAATCTGCAATATATTAATAGTTACTGTTTTGATTACTTAGTCCGTTTATCACCCTATTACTGTACGCTAAAATTTTTGCCGGTCAGTCTTATGTGACACTGTGACACTGCTTCTTTGTTTGTATCAGTTCACTTTTTAATCGCGTTGACCAATTCACCGTTTAACCGTGTTGTGCAATTCACATTTGTTCAGCAAGTAATTTTTTTTTTTTCAAAGAAAAAAAAACGCGTTGTACCTTAAAATGCTGTTGCCTGAAGGTTTAAAATTTCCAAGTTATTGGCAAAAAAAAAAGTACGAAATGGAGCTTTCAAGCCCCTTAACGATGAATGGGAAGAAGTGGAGAAGATAGTAAAAAATATCAGCTAACAATACAAAAAAATCGACGCTTATACAAGTATGCATTTTATGAACATTTTATGACTTTATTATTTATTAGGAAAATTGTATTTATAACACCGCGTTATATAACACCTATATTAGAACAAAAATGTTTGACGGCTGCAAAAGTTTTTGCAAAAAGAAGGCGCCGAACCTGTCGGAAAGAGATGTCCGAAGTTGTTACGGAAATGACCTTGAAGCAATAATTGCAAACTTCGGACAAGCCACAGTGCAGCACCAAAAGGCACTGTCGTTGAAAAAGAAACTTGATGGTGTTAGTATTTAATTTTTTATAAAAATGATACACATTGATTCTGGAGGACTACAAATCTTTATAAATTATTATAGAACAAGAAAATCAAGAAAAACTCCCACGCTCCAGGGAGAAGAAAGCGTCGAATAAAACCCCGTTTTCTTCATATCATGGTCTTGGCGAAGTGTTGAAAAAACACAATATAGACGGAAACGGACTCACCGCAATTCCGCAATTTCAGCCAGGTAAATGACATACGAAATATTTCAAATCTAAGTTAGGAATTATATTAATAATTTCAATATTTACATTTAAAATTTTAGCTACCTCAAACTTCGACGAAGATAATCTGCCATGAGGATCTGCGTGGACATGATTATCTTAAAGCTCAGGGCCATGGGTTCTGTGCAAGGTAGTAACGAGGCTGTTAGAAGTGACTTCGTTTACGTCATTTTAAGTACGCCGTTAGCTTGGTAAACGGACTCCGAATGTTTTCCCAATTCGAGATTACGGGGGTAGAGTCGAACGGGCGCGTTGACTACGCAATCAAAAAGGCAGAAAAAATTATTTGCGTAGTCGAGACCAAGCAAGATCTGCCGGGTATTAGCATTGCACAAAATTAATGCAATGCAAAAGCGCATGTGATGTAAGTAAAATATTTAATTGTACATAAGTATGTGAAACCGGTGTTAGTAATTTTTAGTCTTAATGCTTTTCGCTAATTTTTATGTTAAGACCAACCTCGGCAGACGAAAAACGATGAGGAGGGGAAAATACGAATATGTTTACGGGATCACCACTACGGCAACCGAGTGGTATTTCTTACTATACGGCACGGAAGGAATTTATTATTCCCCAACACTTTTTTGACTCAAGTGAAAGTGAATATTTCTTGGACAACGAAAGTAAGGTGTTTTCAAGCAACACGCTTGATATTATTACCTGGTGATTGTGGCAGTGAACAACTATTACAGCGATATTTAATTAGCCATAGTTAAAAGGCCAATATACAAGTCATAATATAATAAAAAAAAATTAAAAATGTTTTCACTTACAACTCTTGTAATTAATGATGCAATGGTTTCATAAATGGTTTCATCTGACGCAACATTGACGATTAAATAATTTTTTAATTGACAAAGAACCTTTCTTAAATTAAATAATAAGCTACAAAAAGTTAAGCCCTCAAAAATTAACAAGATTAATTTTTGAATCTGAAATCAATGTGTTTTTTATTTTATTTCGGATACAGTAGTTCATCCGGGAAATGTCAAATCAATCTCCAAAAAAATGGACTGAATAGATATAATAACGTTTATTTCTATTCTTGAAAGGAATTTTTAATATTCATCGTAAACTTCGTCATTTATCATTAGTTGCGTTGATCGTCATTTCGGTAACTCGAAGTTGCCGTTTCATTTTGCGTCACTCATAATTAAACCCTTGTAGGCAAATTTGCTTGCAAATTTCATTTCCAAATGGTTTCACACAAAATTCCTACTTAGAAACCTTTCTTAGTCCGGAATCTACAAACCAACGAAAACCATTGAATAACATTCAAACTTCTAGGTGATATAACTCAAATTAAAGACGTTACCTATAATAAGTTGTACTACCATAATAATGCAAAATTCTGTAAAAATAGTTACACATGCGTTTAAAATTATTTATCCTTTTGTTTCTTCCCATATTAAAAAAAAAAAAATAAATAAATAAAATGAATCAAAATGATTCGGTTTATCATGAAAAATCAACCGACTTTGACCTCTTATACCCTTGGATACAATTATGAACATGGTATAGGGATAGAAAAGGATGAAAATAAGGCATTCGTTTATTACCAAAAATCTGCTGATATGTAATACTGAAGGAATATATCAAGTTGGAAAATGTTATAATTATGGAACCGGAGTTGAAAAGGATGAACATGAGGCATTCATATATTATCAAAAATCTGCAGAGATGGGAAACGCTAACGGAACATATAATGTTGGATATTGTTATGATTATGGAATTGGAGTTGAAAATGATGAACATAAGGCATTTATCAAAAATCTGCAGAAATTGTTTTTTTTAAAAAAAAAGAACTTACATTCGAAACCAATATTCAGCTTCTTTTAAGTCTTTCTTTGTTCCAATGCCATTCCGATAACAATATCCAACTTTTTTTAATCCCATCAACATATTAAGTTTAGCAGATTTCAAATACAATTCAAAAGCTCGGTTTAAATCTTTTTTAACTCCAATTCCATTCTGATAACATTCTCCATTCCGGCAGCTTTTTGATAATAAAAAAATGCTTTATTTTCGTCTTTTTTAACCCCTTTTCCAAATTGATAACATTCTCCGACGTTATTCATTCCCATATCTCTGCAGATTTCTTAAAATAAATAAATGCCTTGTGTCCATCCTTTTCAACTCCGATACCAGAATCATAACAATATCCATTCCACCAACGTGTCCCAATTTTGATTAGAAGACTAAATATTTATATAATAATTATAATTATTAATAATAGGGAGAAAAACAAATTTCAAGGAAGTTTTTTTTTTTTTTTTTTAGTTCTGCTTTAGGCCATATAAACTTAATTTTTTGGTTCTCATAACCCGGCCGGTCATAATTTGAAAATTTTTTGAAAAAATTTTTTTATATGTTTTAATAGCCGGGTGGGATTTCAAAAAATTTTATTAAAAATTTTATAAAATTTAAAATTTTTTATATATAAAAGTTTTAAATAAAGTCCAGGCAGGCGGGTCATTACTTTATTTAATACTATAATGCCGGGTTATTATTTTTTAAAATTGAAATTTAAATTTTATAATTTAAAAAATTTTAAAAATTTTTAAATAAAAGTCCGGCCGGCCGGGTCATTTTTTTTGTCTCATGTTATGAGAACCAAAAAATTAACTTTATATGGCCTTATATTGCCAAGCCTTTATTAGTTATATTTATTAATTTTTATAAACAGAAATAGAGAAATTTTCATATTCAAATATTGATAACAACGTGGAAAAAACATTGAATAACGAAGGGTATCAATTATTATGGATTCCGTACAACAAATTTGAAGATATTAAAGTGATTGGAAAGGGAGGGTTTGCAACTGTGTATTATGCTAAATGTATAATTCGTTATAAGAATTCTTGTAATGAATATTCATTTGCAATTAAAAAAATTCATGATCTAGATTTTTTGACGAGGTAAATTTATAGAGTTTTGTTTAGCAATTAAGTTCATGACTGATATATATGTATATATGTATGTGCTTTTTTTACAGTTGAAAACGTTTTGCGAAATCGGATATAAAAGTCCATCATTCTTGAGATGCTATGGACTATCAAGGAAATTACATTCTTATTTTGAAATATGCGGAAAAAGGCTCTTTACGTAATAATCTTCATTAAGTATCGCAGATAAATGGGAAGAAAAATTAAATTTATTAAGCTGCATAACATCATCTTGAAGCAATTCATTCGCAAGGATTAGAACATCGAGATCTTCATAGTGGAAACATTTTGCAAGACGAATTGGATAATGCTTATATTACAGATTTGGGACTCTCTAATGCAAACAATGAAGTGATCGGTGTTTTACCTTACATGGCACCAGAGATTTTACAAAGAAACCCATATACTCAAGCAGCTGATATTTATGCTTTAGGTACTATTATGACAGAAATATCAACAGGAAGGAAAGCTTTTGATGGATATAATTTTGATAACGAACTTGCGTTGAAAATTTGTTATGGATTACAACCAACATTTACACCCGGTATTCTTGAATGTTATATTGAATTAACAAAGCGATGCATGGATTTAGACCCGAGAAAACGACCTACTATCCGAGCTGTTAATTGTTTAATTACTTATTGGATTGAAGAAATAGGAATCTTTGATGATGAAAATAAAATTAAAAAACAATTTTTAGAAGCTGATAAAACTAAACCTATTATTGAATCACCAAAGCATCCAAATAATATGTATATCAGTAAACCTATCAATATACGAGAAATATCAGACAGATTAGAATCATACGAAATTCCTGATGATTTATAAATTAAGATAAATTTATTAGAAGTACAAAGGTTTATCAAATGAATTTTATAAATTTGAATTTAATAAAGCTTTGAAAAATCATAAACCATTTCATTAAAGAAAACATTAAAAGAAAACTTTAAATAGTGTTTAGTTAACTTTTAATCTTTTTTGCTGTTTAACAACTTATTGATATTTTTCAATTATTTTTTACAATCATTAATAGTGCCCAATTGGTGTAAATCCGTATTTAATTCTAGTAAAAATTCAGTCTAACAACCAAGTACATACGTATTTGCATACTTATGCAAATAGACTTTGTGACTATACGTACGAACAAAATTTGTCAAATAAGTATACAGTACAATATTCGTTAGTTTTGAATAACGCACCTGAAAATATTACAATGTATTAAAAACAATATTAGAAAATAAGTCACAATAGTTATAATTTTCATTTCCAAAGTAGTATCTTGTTGGGTTTCGAGAAAATGAATATCCTACTCAGAAATCTCTTTTACATGTTCAAAGGTTATAAGAACAAAATTATAAGAAGAAACCAACGTAGCAAATAGTTCACCTTACACGAAAATTTTCATTATGTTATATGAATTGACTTAATAGTTAACTATATTAATAACAATTACGTATAAGAGCGCGTTTAAAATTGTGCACATGTGCTGAAGATGCAAGAGTTTTTTTTTAATGAGCAAGAATTTTGTGATATATAAATATAAAAATTATATTTGTGCAAGTAGAAAAATAAAATTACTTGCATGCTTTGCAAGTTCGAAAAATTTTATATGCACACTGTGCAAGTAATAATTCTTGTAAGATTGAATTTGGACAACTCTTAAATTTCATTTGCTCATAATGCAGTAGTAAATTTTATCGACCTAAAAAAGAAACAATACTCAAATTCTTTGATATTTTTACAAAAGTTATGTTACAAAATAATGAATCTTCAACTTCTACAGCATTTTCTACAAAATGCTTATCATTTCTGATGACACAACTAATATTTATATAAAAACTTATAAATATTTATATACTATACATACATTTTTTTTTTAAAAAAAAAACTTTTCTAATGATCAAAAATTATATCTCGGAACATGTACAATGTCTACAGCATTTCTACAAAAATGTTCAGTCAAATATATTACTAAATGATGAATATACAATTAAAAAGTAAAAAAATATTTAAGAAATTGGAAATCAGAATTCATCGATTTCTTGTTCCTTTGCCTTGCCCTCCATGTCATCATCTCCATAAACAACTACCAAATGGTTGGACAACCCGAAAATTGGTTTCCATCATTGTCCAATTTACATTTCAAGAAATACCATTTTTCTGAGTAAGTAACAATTCCTATAATATTTTTTTTACTTTTGGTTGTTACTGACTCACATTGTACAGCATCCTTTGCTATATCTTGTAGGAAGCCTTTTGCTTTAACTTCCACTATCCCAACCAACTTTGATTCTGGCCCTCCATGTCATCGTCTTCATAAACAACTACCAAATGGTTGGACAATCTGATAATTGCTTTTCCATCACTGTCTAATTTACATTTCAAGAATACTATTTTTCTGAGTAAGTAACAATCTCCAAAATATTTTTTTTACTTTTGGTTGTTACTGACTCACATTGTACAGCATTTTGTGCAATATCTTGTAGGAAATCTTTCACTTTAACTTCAACTATCCCAACCAACTTTGAAGTTTGGCTAGCAAATCATCAATTTATTACCAAAATAGCCTGCAACTGCTATAAGCTATACACTAACAAAATAGCTTCTGGGTGCTTTATTGGTGATTGGAAAGTGCTTGAATTGGTAAACCAAATCAGATACAAGATGCTGTGGTTCCTCATTTTTTGCTTCTGTAATCTTCATCAACAAGTTTGTAGAGCTCACAGACCTTTTTAAAATTCCAAGCTGAATAACTGCATATTGTCATGCTTCTGGTGGATTTTGTGCAGGTATGTTTTACTGCAAGATCAAGAATTTGCTTCATTATTATCATCTCCTCTCTCATCTTTTTTTTTGTTTTTGGTTTTCATGTTTCTACAAAAACAGTGATTTAATATTATAAGCGTTAAATATCCTTCTACAGAGGTCAAAATGTTGTACATATTGGTCAAATGAACTATTGCATTCTGATTTTATATAAAATTTATATAAAAAAAGATGGCATTTTAATTTAATTTAAATGAATAAAAATTTAAATATATTCTTTAACATTAATAAAGCTTTGCCTGAAACATAGTAAAAAAAAAAAAATCATTTAAAAACCATGCTACATATGTCAGAAATAACCAATCAAATTCCATAACAGATTACATATTAGTTCCTGATATCTAATATAAAATCTAAATAAACTTAAAAATTGATGTATTTATTATTTTACAATCCTTAAAATAAAGGCACTTATATAATTGGTTTAACAACCTTTGAAAATTATCACAAATTTTCTTCTGGTACTAATATATTGATATAGTCCATAAAATTTTGCTTAATAATAGTTTGACCAATAAATACAATAATTAGAAGAAATATTCTTTAAAATTTCATAAAAAACTTACATTTCCATGTTTTTTAATAACTTTCTGCCAAAATCATTTTTAATCCATTTCTGTGTTCTTTAATAATCTTTTGCCAAAATGGTTTTAATCCATTTCCATGTTATTTAACCAAAACCTTTAAAACTGGAAATGCCAAAACCTTTAAAATCTGAAAATGGTTCGCTCATTGGGATGAATTTGGAGATGGATCAACAAGAGAAATATCATTAAGGTCGTGTTCCAAAGTTCACTAAAGAAAAATAAAATATAGATATTATGATAAATGTAGTATAGACCTTCAGATCAATAGCATAATGGTTTCACTGTTAAATTTAAAAATTTTATCTTTTAAAACAAAGAAAAAAAAAGAGAATAAGATATTTACAATTGTGAAGTTATTTATCGCCACTTTTATAATAAAGTTTTTAATCCTATTATAAAAAAATGTACCGGTATATTTAAAATATGTTTTAAAAAAACAGTTTATCTTGAATATATACTTTGCAGGCAAGTCATATAGAATCTTTGCAGACAAAATTATTCCTCGAGATTTTCTGATCAGACTAATCTCCTTTTTTTTTTTTTTTTACTTATCGTTATTTATTGTGAATTATACAGTATTTTAAATGATGAATTTTTTTTTAGTTACTGTGAAAATACTTGCCTTGTATACTCTTTTTGGGAATCAGTTTGCATTTTTTATTTATTCGCTTCACTATTACAATTTCAATTTCAATTTTTGATTTCGATTTTGTAAACCATTACTGTAAAGAATCACCACATTGTTTTATTTATTTATATATATATTTGATGGGATTTCTTGGTACACGTTGCAACAGGTTTAGTTTTCATATCAGCTGCCCGCATTGACTTGCTTTAAAAAGATCAATTCCTGAACATGGTGGCAGTGCATCTAAAGGCATCCCTTTATTACGTATAGTAAAAAAAAAAAAAAAACACGGATACGGATTACTTAAAATCAAATATGTATCTCAAATTATTACCGTTGTTGAAATGGCTTATATCTTTTAAGTTACGTACTTTACCTATTTTATCCATATCGATGTTTATATTAACTTTCAGATATTTGAAATTTGGTATAAATTAACCACGTTACATCAGCCACATATTCTTTCCAACTCCTTTTACTTTAATAAATCCTTTGGATTATCTCCTATTTCTATTTATTCAGATTTAAATTTTCAAATCTTTCTCCAAGAATAACCTCTAGCTGCAACTTTTACATCAAACCTTTTCCAATTAAATTCTTTAAAGAACTAGCCCAAAAAGCTGAGCAACAATTTATAGAGCTCAAAAAAGTCCTAAACATGAATTTCCTTCATTTACAATTACTTTAAAGCCCTTTTACAATTAGAAATCTATGGGAATGGTGCCGCGGCCTAGTTGCCTATATTACCCTCCCTATGAAAACTCGATACACGGAAATGCATGCATAAATACGGAATTGTATGCGGGTAAGCACGGGTTTCATAATCACTGCACGGTAACTGCACGGAAACTGATCGTCCATAAAATTTAATACACGAAAAATTGAAATCCGTGCACTATCGTGCATAGTATTATATCCATATATTGACGTGCATTAATCTTAATGATCACATAATTTCCGTGCACTAACGTGCACAATCATTAAGATTCTCAACGATCATAATTTTCGTGCACTGACGTGCACAATCGTTAAGGTTCTTAAACGATCATAATTTTTGTGCACTGACGTGCACAATCGTTAAGATTCTTAACGATCATAATTATAATTTTCAACGATCATAATTTCAGTGCACTGTCGTCACGATCATCACAATCGTTAAGATTCCTTAACGATCAATTTTAACGATCACGATCATAATGTTCATTTCTGTATATGATGTCATGATCACCAAGACTCCTTAACGATCATAATTTCAGTGATCATCATCACAATCGTTAAGATTCTTAACGATCATAATTTTTGTGCATGACATCACAATTGTCACAATCATTAAGATCCTTAACGATCATATTCCATGTGCTAACGTGATGAAGATCATAATTCCGTGCACTAACGTGATGATCGTTAAGATTCTTAATGATTATAATTTCCGTGCAATGACGCGTACAAAAACATTTATTTTGTGAGTAAATAACTATTACATTTTTGTTTTTTTGTTTTTTTTTTGCAATTAACAATATAATTTCCGTGCATTGACGCGCAAAATTACATTCGATTTGTAAGTAAATAAATATTTGATTATTTGTTTTTTTTTTTTTACACTTACAATTTTTATCATTTTCTTTTATTGTTTTATAATTTTTTTTTTACAACTCACTAATTTTTATATAATTTTTTAAGTTATTGTCATTGTTTTTTGAAACCATCCTTTGATCTTTTGGAATCATTATCGTTTTTGGTGTATGTTTTTCATCATTTTTGGAGGTAACGCGGCTTTGTTTTTTATTACTATTATTTTTTTCTTTTATTTTTTTTTAATTTCTGTGTATTATTGCATTTTATCATCTCTCTTGAGTTATTATCATTGGAGTTGTCATAATTGGAGTTGTCACTATTGAATTATTTCTAGAGTACTCATTTTGATTTTTTTTTATTTGGTACTATTGCTTTACTTTGTTTTTTTCGATATTATTAGTTGTCAGGTTATTTTTAAGTAGTAGTTTTAGTAATTAGAAGTATTTTCTTATTTGGCATAAAAATATTAAATTAAAGTATTTGTATTATAAAATTTAATTAATAAAATAATAAAAGTTAATTAATAAAATATAAATTTTAGTTAATAAAAATTATAAAATTTAGTTAATAAAATTATAAAATTTTAGTTAATAAAATAATATATATAAATGTATATACGGATATATGTTATTATATGTATATGTATATTATATGTTACCTGCACGTAAATATGCACGAGACAATGCACGAGAAAACACATAAAATTGCATGTTAGTACGTGCACTGTTGCACGGAATCCGCGCCCTTTTACGTGTTGTAAACGTGCTTTCTCATACATTGTCTCGTATAGATTTACGTGCAGGTTCGTGTGGTCCCATATCCAAACTTTTCCGTGTATTCCAATATCATTCCGTGCTGCAATTTGTTATAGGGCCTGGTTATCGCCAACATATAAATTCTGTTCAAGCTTCGTTTTACCAAATTATTTCTCTCTCTAAACTTCCTCAGAACAGTGTAGGGTGTATACAACTGTCATCTCTCATTGTCATGTGGAATTTGCTGATCTAACAACGTATGAATTCTGTTCAAGAACTCTTTTACCAAATTATTTTCCTCCAAACTTCCTCGGAACAGTGTGGAGCATACACAGTTGTTACTGTATCCCTAAGAATGATGTAGAAATATTGTTGCATGCTTTTTTGAAAGTCATAGAATAATGGAAAGGTGCAGAGATAACGACTATGTTTTTACGAAAGTAAGTGATCATCAGAAGAAACCTGTTCATCCGTTTCTTTCCAGACGACAACATAATTTATTTGAGATTAAGGAAAGTGGTTGATCAGCGCAGCGGAGTAGCCCAGAGTCGTTCTTAATTTGTAAAATAAAGAGACAAAATTACTTTCTATTTTTTAATTTTTCTTGTCACGATTTTTTTTCAGCAATGCAAGTTATTTTGGGTGATGAAGAAATAAAATTATTGCGTTGTGAAGTAAAAGTCCATAGTATGTCCAACTTTCGTTATAGGTGACAAGAAATAGAAAACATAATATAATAAAAAGAGAATTTGTATCCTAGTAAGCTGCAAGTAAAAGTTAAGCAAACTTACAAACATTGTTTCGCAGCCTCTTCATTATCGTCTTCTACAGTATCTGCTTTTCGCTCATTATTTAAATTAATAAATGAACAAGAAGTTACTGTATTTTTTCCGAAATTTGAACGGTCATAGTTTTATGATTTTCGCGCTTAGAGAGAAAATTTTGGTACCTCTTAAAAATAATTTATAAATTATTAGTATGCGCCTGATCAAAATAATTAAATGGGCTTAAGTGCCGCAAAAAAAGGAAAAATTGATAAAATTTTGTTGTATAGCACTTTAAAGCTTGTATTTTCTTATTGATCTTTGGTTTTATCGATTTACCCTTTTTTACAGCACCTCCAAATTAAACTCCTAAAAAGGGGGTCGTCTAAAGCGGGGGCAAATTCACGTGATCACAGCCAATCAAATTACAGAATTTTGATGATCGCCGGCGAAGCAAAAAACGAAAAACCTAAAAAATACAAAAACGGCAGTCTAAACCTACCTCAGGTAGGTTAAGTAAAAATATCAGGAAGGCAATTTTGCTTATATATAACTATCTAAAATCAGCCTAACCCTAATATAAGATGACCCTAACCCTAAAGTTAACCGAGAAAATTATTAAGAAATATGAGTTGCCCCCGCTTTAGACGTCCCCCTAAAAAGGAAGGTTCTTAAAGCGGGGTTAACTAAAGTTAAGTTGTTTGATATGGTTATGGTTAGTGGCAAAAAAATTTTTTTTACAAAAATGTTTATTTATTGTCATATTGCACAACGAACTTGCTATACTACAAAATTTTAACAACTCTTTTTTGCAACACTTAGCCCATTTTAATTTTTTGATCAGACGCGTATTTAATAATTTTTATTTAATCATATAAACTACTTTTAAAAAACAAAAATTTTTTCTTTCTAAGCGCGAAATTTAAAAGCTACGAATAAGACAGTTTTTGCTTCTAAGCTAACATTTGTATCCTATAATACAACTAGTATTCTTTAATAAAACAAAAAATTTTTATTATCTATATTTTCTTTTTATGCCAAAAACCTTTGAAGTATCTTATTTTGAAAATAGCATTTTGAGACTATCAATGGAAATCAAACATGTTTTTCTCATCTATCCATTTTATTATTGAATTGTCATAACCCATTTAAAGATCTAAAATGAATTTGCTTTTAGACATGTTCGAACTGTTCGAACTCAATAATTACATATTTTAATATAGTTCTTTGATAATAGTTATTGGCATTTAAATTTTTATTTAGAAAAATATAAAGAGGCTAGATTCACTTATTTTTTTTTCTAACTAGATATTAATTATAAAATCATGATCACTGTTCCAAGATAAATTAATTAGTTTACTACCATTGTTTGCATTGATGTCAAAGTTTCTGATATGCTCAGGTAATATTAATTTGGATTCATTTAGTTCCTTTAAAATTTGATCGTCGTCGTGCCATTTTTTAAAATCTTCACAGAGTTCTTTTGCTGATGGCCGTTTTTCTGGATTTTTATCCCAACATCGTTCCATAAGGTTCACATAACATTGTGATGCTTCGTTGTTAATTGGCGGTCGCAAACCATCGAGTATTTTTAAAACATTATTTGATTCACAATAATTCATTACAGGTTTAGCGTACAATACTTCCCACATGATCATGCCGAAAGAATAAATATCAAATGCCATAGTAGGTTGTTGTTTGTTTAAAATTTCAGGAGCAACGTAAGGTAAAACCCCATAAATTTCATTAACCTTTTGTTTCAAATATTGAAATGAAAGGCCTAGGTCCGCAATGTATGCGCTATGCAAATTATCCTGCAAAATGTTATCGCTGTGCAAATCTCGATGAACAATGTTTTGAGAATGAATTGATTTGAGATCAAAAGCTATGCTAAATAACAAGTTTAATTTATCTTTCCATCTCATTTGTGATATATACTGAAGATTTTGACGCAAGGATCCCATCGTTGCATAACTTAAAACAAGAATATAATTTTCTGTCTTCTCGTTTCTTGATATACCATAACATTTTATAAACGATGGATTTTCAACTCCGATTTCGCAATACGTTTTTAACTTTAAAAATATTATTTTTAATTAAAAATATATACAAAAATTAAATTATATCAAATTCAATAAAATACCTAGTTTAAATATTCTTTTTTATGAAATTCCTTAAGCGCAACAGTATAAGACCTCTCATTATTAGAGCTCTCAGTGGATATAGTTTTTGTCCAATTCGCTTTATATACAGTCGCAAAACCACCACTTCCGATTTTTATAATATCTTTAAACTCGTAAGGAATCCAAACTAATTTGTATTTATCATCATCTAATAACATTTTTATATCATCATCAATATTAAGGTCTTTATATTCTGTTTTGAACATTTCGTGATATTTACTTCTTTCTATTCGAAACCAATAGTTAGCTCTCTCAATGTCTATTAGTGTTCCAATACCCTGTCGATAACAATAACCGACTCGTGATATTCCACTAACATCACCCATTTCTGCAGATTTTTTAAAATATTCGAATGCTTTCATTTTGTCCTTTTCGACTCCGATTCCATCTCTATAGCAATTTCCAACATTAAGTATTCCACCAACAACACCCATCTCTGCAGATTTTTTATAATATTCGAATACCTTCTTTTCGTCTTTTTCGATTCCGATTCCTTTGAAATAGCAATTTCCAACATTAATTATTCCACCAACCTCGCCCATCTCTGCAGATTTTTTATAATATTCGAATGCCTTCTTTTCGTCTTTTTCGACTCCGATTCCTTGTTGATAACAATATCCAACATTAGTTATTGCATTGGCATCACCCATCTCTGCAGATTTTTTATAATATTCGAATGCCTTCTTTTCGTCCTTTTCGTCCTTTTCGACTCCGATTCCTTGTTTATAACAATCTCCAACATTATTTATTCCATTAGCATTACCCATCTTTGCAGATTTTTTATAATATTCGAATGCCTTTTTTCCGCCCTTTTCGACTCCGATTCCATTTCTATAGCAATCTCCAACATTATTTATTCCATCAGCGTTACCCATCTCTGCAGATTTTTTAAAATATTCGAATGCCTTCTTTTCGTCTTTTTCGACTCCGATTCCATCTCTATAGCAATTTCCAACATTAATTATTCCACTAACCTCACCCATCTCTGCAGATTTTTTATAATATTTGAATGCCTTCTTTTCGTCCTTTTCGACTCCGATTCCTTCATTATAGCAAAATCCAACATTATTTATTCCAACAGCATTACCCATCTCTGCAGATTTTTTACAATATTCGAATGCCTTTTTTTCGTCCTTTTCGACTCCGATTCCTTGTTTATAAAAATCTGCAACATTATTTATTGCATCTGTATCACCCATCTTTGCAGATTGTTTAAAAAATTCGAATGCCTTCTTTTCGTCCTTTTCGACTCCGATTCCTTGATTATAGCAAAATCCAACATTATTTATTCCACCAGCATTACCCATCTCTGCAGATTTTTTAAAATATTCGAATGCCTTCTTTTCGTCCTTTTCGACTACGATTCCTTCATTATAACAATATGCAACATTATTTATTCCAATATCATTACCCATCTCTGCAGATTTTTTCCAATATTCGAATGCTTTCATTTCGTCCTTTTCGACTCCGATTCCTTCATAATAACAATATCCAACATTGTTTATTCCATCAGCATCACCCATCTCTGCAGATTTTTTAAAATATTCGAATGCCTTCTTTTCGTCCTTTTCGACTCCTTCTTTATAACAAGATGCGACATTAATTATTCTAACAACATTATCCATCTCTGCAGATTTTTTATAATATTCGAATGCCTTCTTTTCGTCCTTTTCGACTCCGGTTCTATTTCTATAGCAATATACATCAGTAAATATTCCACCAACATTACCCATCTCTGCAGATTTTTTAAAATATTTGAATGCCTTCTTTTCGTCCTTTTCGACCCCGCTTCCTTCATTATAGCAATATCCAACGATATTTATTTCACTAGCATCACCTATCTCCGCAGATTTTTTACAATAATTGAATGCCTTTTTTCATCCTTTTCGACCCCGGTTCCATTTCTATAGCAATTTTCAACATGATTTATTACATTAGCATTACTTGTCTCGATAGATTTTTTATAATATTCGAGTGCATTCTTTTCGTCCTTTTCGACCATAATTCCATTTCTATAGAAATAATCAATATTATTTATTCCAATCGCACTACCCATTTCTGCAGATTTTTTAAAATATTCGAATGCCTTCTTTTCGTCCTTTTCGACTACGATTCCTTCATTATAACAATATGCAACATTATTTATTCCAATATCATTACCCATCTCTGCAGATTTTTTCCAATATTCGAATGCTTTCATTTCGTCCTTTTCGACTCCGATTCCTTCATAATAACAATATCCAACATTGTTTATTCCATCAGCATCACCCATCTCTGCAGATTTTTTACAATATTCGAATGCCTTCTTTTCGTCCTTTTCGACTCCGATTCCTTCTTTATAGCAATATCCAACATTAAATATTCCATTAGCATCACCCATCTCTGCAGATTTTTTAAAATATTCGAATGCCTTCTTTTCGTCCTTTTCGACTCCGATTCCATTTCTATAGCAATCTACAATGTTATTTATTCCATTAGCGTTATCCATCTCTGCAGATTGTTTATAATATTCGAATGCCTTCTTTTCGTCCTTTTCGACTCCCATTCCTTCTTTATAACAAGATGCAACCTTGTTTATTCCAACAACATTACCCATCTCTGCAGATTTTTTATAATATTCGAATGCCTTTTTTTCGTCCTTTTCGACATCGATTCCTTGTTCATAACAGTATCCAACATTATTTATTCCACCAGCATGACCCATCTCTGCAGATTTTTTATAATATTCGAATGCTTTCATTTCGTCCTTTTCGACTCCGATTCCTTGTACATAACAATCTGCAACATTATTTATTGCATCCGCATCACCCATATTTGCAGATTTTTTATAATATTCGAATGCCTTCTTTTCGTCCTTTTCGACTCTGATTCCATTTCTATAGCAATCTCCAATGTTATTTATTCCATTAGCGTTATCCATCTCTGCAGGTTGTTTATAATATTCGAATGCCTTCTTTTCGTCCTTTTCGACTCCGATTCCTTGTTTATAGCAATATCTAACGTTATTTATTCCATCAGCATCACCCATCTCTGCAGATTTTTTGTAATATTCGAATGCCTTCTTTCCGTCCTTTTCGACTCCGATTCCTTGTTTATAACAAGATGCAACATTGTTTATTCCAACAACATTACCCATCTCTGCAGATTTTTTCCAATATTCGAATGCCTTCTTTTCGTCCTTTTCGACTCCGATTCCTTCATTATAGCAATCTCCAACCTTATTTATTCCACCAACATCTCCCATCTCTGCAGATTGTTTAGAATATTCGAATGCCTTCTTTTCGTCCTTTTCAACCCCGGTTCCATTTTTATAGCAATTTCCAACATTATTTATTCCATTAGCATTACCCATCTCTGCAGATTTTTTATGATATTTGCTTTTTGCTACAGTATCTTTCATTGATGTAAAATTAAATTCATTAGAAGCGTTTTTGACATATTTTAAAACAGTTTCATTATTAGGTTCAATTTTAAGTGCTTTACTAAAGTCTTCAATAGCTTTATTATATTTTTTTAAATGGTAGTAAGCTGAACCACGAAGAATTAATATAGGCACAAAATCTGGTTCAATTGTCAGTGCTTTACTGGAATTAGAAAGAACTTTATTGTACTGTTTTAGTTCAAAATAGATTTTAGCACAATAAAATAATGCAATCACATTTTCTGGCAAAATTTCTAGTGCTTTTTCAAAGTCTAAAAATGCTTTATAATAATGTTCAAAATTTAAATAAGCTTCTCCACGGAGAATTGACATATCTGCATTATTTGGTTCTAATTTTAATGCATCATAAAAATCCAAAAATGCTTCATGAGAATGATTGAGACAATAAAAAGTTTGTCCACGTAAAAAAAGTGCAGTAGCATTGTTCTGTTCCATTTCCAAACTCTTATTCAAATCTCTAATTGCATTACTATACTGATCCAGATAAAAATAAGCACCTCCGCGAAGTGCTAATATAGTTTTATTTTTGGGATTAAGTTCTAAAGCTTTACTTAAAAACTGGATTGTTTCTTCATACTGTTGTAGATTAAAGCAGATTTTTGCTTGAAGAGTCAGTGCATTGGCATGATTTGATTTGATTTCTAAAGACATCATCCTAGAACTAGATAAAGCAACATTAGCATCATCATATAGCATTAATACTTTTTCAAGATCATAAAAGGCTTTATAATAATGACCAAGTTTAAAATAAGCTTCTCCACGATAAAGTAGTGTGGTCAAATCAAGTGGATTAATTTCCAATGCTTTGTTTAAATTCAAGAATGCCTTATAAAATTGTCCTAATGAATAATAAATTTTTCCACAAAAAGATAATGCTGTAAAATTATAAGGATTAATTTTTAATACTTCCTTATAATATATAAGGGCTTCATCGTATTGTTCTAGTGAATAATGTGATTCTCCATGGAACAGTAATGTTTTTAAAAATTTTTGTAGAGCACTATTAGTGTCAAGTTCTGATATAATCTTAAAAGTCTAAAAATGCCTCGCCATATTGTTTAAATTTCAAGTAAATTTCTCCACGAAGAGTTAATACATATGTATTATTCGGATTAACTTCTAATGCTTTATTGAGATTTATAAGAGCTTCATTATATTCTCCTAATGTAAAGTATGTTTCACCAAGTAAAATAAATGAACTTGTGCTAGTTGGGTCGATTTCCAATGCCTTATTTGCATCCGAAAGCACATTATCATATTTTCCTAGCTTAAAATAGGTTATTCCACGAAGAATTAATGCAATCAAATTGTTAGAGTTGACTTTTAAAATAAAATCAAATTGTTCAAGTGAGTCAACATAAAGACCCAATTTCAAATAAGAAAACCCAAGAGTAATGTCATTGTTATGCACATCATTAATAGACTTAAAGATATTATATTTTTCAATGTAGAAAGTCATTGATTAAATAATCTTATGCTTACATATGATGTGAGAATGCTAAAAACTTTGAACTTTTATCTGGAAAACTATTGACTTATTTGATGAAATGTTTTTGCGTATTTTTCCTATCAAAGAAATTAAAATGGTTTTAAAAATGCTCCAAAAAACGATAAAAAAGCATTTATCTTATACGTATAGTGCGGAAAATCTAAAGATCCTATTTTCATATAAAATTTACCATTCTTAATAATGTGAAATGGTGTTACTGTACACCGATACAATTATAGCTGTTTGAAATTGGTTGCGGACCGTTACATTTACGCAACCAAAATCTGAAGTGCATATGCGAATTCCGCACATAAATTTGCAAATTTTACTTTTAAATTTGATTAAATGCTCATGTATGCAACTAAATTTTTTATAAATGGTTATAATACGCAAATATTTTTTTTATTTGGTTGCAGCCCGCAACTAATTTAAAAATTGAATTTCAAACACTGTTTTTCTAGGATGATAATGGAATGTTTAATGTTGGATATCGCTTTGATGAAGGAGTCGGATTCGAAAAGGACGAAAAGAATGCATTCGAAGGTTTTAAAAAAAAAATCAGCAGAGATGTGTAATGCTAATAGAAAAATAATGTTGGACATTGCTATTTCGAAGGAATCGGAATCGAAAAGGACGAAAAGAAGGCATTCGAAAATTATAAAAAATCTGCAGAGATGGATAATGTTAGTGGAATATTTGAATATTGCTGTTTTGAAGGAATCGGAGTCAAAAGAAGGCATTCGAATATTTAAAAAATTCGCAGAGATGGGTTTGGAATAAGGAATATTTAAGATTGGATATTGCTATAGAAATGGAATCGGAGTCGAAAAAGACGAAAAGAAGGCATTCGAATATTATAAAAAATCTGCAGAGATGGATAACTAATGGAATAAATAAAGTTGGACATTTCTATTTCGAAGGAATCGGAGTCGAAAAGGACGAAAGGAAGGCATTCTCGAATATATAAAAAATCTGCAGATGGGTAATGTTAGTGAAATATCAGAAGTCGGTTATTGTTATCGACAGGCTATTGAAACACTAATAGACATTAAGAGAGCTAACTATTGGTTTCGAATAGATAAGAGTAAACCTTACGAAATATTCAAAACAGAATATAAAGGCCTTGATATTGATGATGATATAACAACGTTATTAGACGATGATAAATATAAATTAGTTTGGATTCCTTACGAGTTTAAAATTATTGAAGTAATTCGAAAAAGGTCTGCATGTAGAGCGAATTGGACAAGAAGTATTATAAAACTGAGGACTGAGGAATTTCATAAAAACGAATATTTAAACGAGGTATTTTTATTTAATTAATTTTTGTACTGTATATTAAAAAATTTAATTTGGCAACTTTAGATATAAATTTTAACTATTTAAAAAATAAAATCTGAATTAGAGTTAGAACCTCAAGGATTTTTTTAATCCGGATTATACATTATATCCGGATTATATTATATCCGAATATATTTTGTTCAAAAAACTGAATCCGGATTTAGTTAAAATTCGGATTCATCCGGATATAAATATAAATCCGGATTCATGTACTACCTCTACTCTAAATTCGGCCGTTAAAAATTTTTATTGATTGGGACTAGGTTGTACTGTATTATAATTTAGTCAATGACCTCCAAATATGCATGAACTATAATCTTTGTTTAAGCAAAATTAACACGTATACATATAACTTTAATTTTTATTATCTTAAAAGAAAATGTAAAAACATAAATTTTAGAATTTGGTAGGGCTGTTTTTTTAAAAACATGTATAGTTTTTTAAATTCTAAAAAATAAGTCTAAGACTGAAACTTTGAGACCGTTAATCGAACTATATACCATATATCAGTAAATTTAATTAAGTTTTAGCATTATAATTCCTAAAATTAAACCATTGTCCACATTAGTTAACCTATAAAAAGTTCCCTCAACATACCGTTTATAAAGTTTTATCTGACATAAAGCTCACAATAGCAAATTAAAGCCAACCCATCCATCCGACATACATAATTCCAAGAACAACAGGATCAGTTGCCAAATCAATCAAACATTCTACTTGTTCTTTAATACTACCACATTTTTGTGGTACATCAGCTCTAATATTATGTTCCCGATCTCCTCTAGCAATTTTTTGAATACCCTCAATAAATGATTTCTTTGAATGTCCAAATGCCAACTCTTCACAAACAATATCTGATAAAATAGTTATAAAATTAGAATTAAGAATGATATAAGAATGAATGATAGAAATTACTGTTCGAGAAACACTCACAGGCAGGATTTTCACCCTCAAGTTTGCGTCTAGCAATGTCTAATTTTTGGCGTGGATACCATTCCGATGTTTGGGAACTTTCTTCGATTTCATTACTTCCTTCGTTTTCTAAAATATGTATCTAATATTAGACAATGTATGTTTATACAAACAATAATATAAAATTAATTCAATCTTACTTTGATGTCGTGCTTGATTCCTTGCTCTAGTTTGCCAATCCAATAATGGCTCCTTAACGAAGATTTCCATCGCATTAAGTAATATATCCTTGTGTGCTTGCATGGCTATAAATTATATGTAAATTTATATGAGATTAATAAATTTTATAATTATATTACGACAGGGTGAAACCTGAGTCACCAGCTAGTAAAATTCGCTATGTAAAGTGAAATCTGCTATGTAGATCACATGAAGGTTGAAATCCGCTTTTGTATAATAAAAAACATAGCTAAACTCGAATTTCACCTAACCCCTAACTCAAACTCAGATTTCACTTTACATAGCGAATTTTACTAGCTGGTGACTCAGGTTTCACCCTGTTTTATTATATTTATCATATTTATCATTTATATCAGGCTTACTTTGCATTATTTTTGTCATCGGATACTCCAAAAGGCCCCGTGATCCGAGTGGTTCCATTATACTTTCAAATTGTTTAGTAAGTCGGAATGGTATCAATTCCGGAACTTCAAGTGTCTCCGTCGCAGAGCCAAATGCGTGACCAAAATCAATAGAAATTAATGACCCTCTAAAGAAAAAAAGTTAACAAAAATATTATTAGACTTGGGTTGAATAATAAGCTTCTTGTGTATTCAATAGCTTACTTGGTAAGATCAATTAAATAATTTTCCAAGTGACGGTCACCAATTCCTGAAATAAATTAAATAAATTATCTCGTTTTAGATAATTACGTTGAATTAAAATGACCAGAAGACAAGATTCTAAAACCTACCAATTAAATAACCACAAATATTTATTGCAGCTAGATTTTTAACAAATTCATTACGAATTGCTAAATGAGCTTCAGGTGATGCAGCAAGCTTATATAATGCTGTTTTTAAAAGGTTTCTATTAAGCTTGCTATGTAAAGTCCTCAGGTGTTTAATAATATCATCTCTGGGTGCCGTTTTCATAAGATTCGAATAACCTAATAAAAGATAAAGTAAATAATAATCTCAAAATCTCAAAAATATTTATTTAGATATTCGCGTATTTACCATTATGTTTCTTCACCCAATTGTCATGCTCAAATTGAGTATTATCAATTTTCGATGCATCGGAAGCCTCATTCTCAATAAATGATCGTAATGGTCTAGTGTCATTTATCCACTCAATTATTCCTAAGCTACCAGTTATAGGGACAACCTGTATTAAAAATTAAATCATTAATACTTTATATGATTGCAAAGTGCCACAAATTTACAATAATTAAATGTAACTAACCTTATATGTAATCAATTCAATTTTACGCTGAGAACAGAAATAATCCTTGCGCATTAACTCATTCATAACTGTGAATAATTGTTGAACTCTTTGATCTAATCGTAGGTCTTCTCCTCCCTGCCAATAGATTTAATAAACAATTATACAAAATTGAAGGTAAAAAAATTCACAAAAAACTTACTTTCACAAGGAAAGGATATTCTTTGCCATCTGTTCCAATTATAACTATTCTTTTAGGCTTTCTTAAAGATCTTAAAACCAAAACTTTGGAATCAAAATAGGCAATTTTTATATGCCGGCTAGGGTCCGGAATGCCTAGCCCATCATATTGACCTGGTATTTCGATCTCCTAGATTATAAAATAATGTCAAATTAAAATTCATTTAAACCCCAAAAAAACTGCTAGGTAAAACAAAGATACAATACTTCGTCGCAATTTGAAGAAGAAAAATCTGCAAGCCACTTAGAATACGATTTAAATAGGTTTGTAATAGATGGTGGTTTTCTGTCACCACGCTTTTTTATATTCATCACATAATAATTCCAAATTTTTTCTTTAAATTCTGGCTGAAGAAACCTTGCTAATTTAGATCCATCAATTCCTAAATTCGTGAAAAAAGACTAATTAATGATTTCATAGCTCAACATCGTTGAAGACCAGTTACAAGTTCTAAATTACCACATAATTTTATTAAATTATCCGCATGCCGTTCTGCAAATTCTTTAGGTAATAAAAAAGTTAAGGATTGATGACTTTATGTAATATATTACTATTAAGTTTGCAATAAAGTTAAAGCTCTTTAAACATTAAAGGATATCTAAAAGTCCATAACGAGGATTTTGAACATCTAAGAGAAAGGACTTCATTTTTTGAAAAGACTCTTTGATTTCTTCATCCTGGTTATTTGTTGCAGTTTTTGACCTGATTAAAGACTAATATAAAAATTTTTAATTTAATTCAATGCAATTCATAATTCATAAAAATTTGAAGACAAATATCTTACCCAAATCGTCTGAACCCAATTGCCAAAATGAATTTCTGGATCAGTGAGCCTTTGTAACTCTGCAATTAAAGTATCAGTTATTTCACACTTTATCATTTGTTTGAGATTTTGAACTCTTGACTTTTTAATTTCAGATTCTTTGGATTTTTCATCAAAATTGTAATGTTCACTGCTAATTTTCAATGGATAATATAGGCTTTTGGGGTATTGTTCTGCCAGCTGTTTTCATAATGTAAAAAAAAACTCATTAATGCTTAAAAATTTAAGGGATGAAAAAACATCGAAACTTACATTGTACAAAATTGGAAAAACGCATTGAGCAATAGGCTTATCTAAAATGGCGACAATTTGAGGAATCCAACGAATAAATTTCCACGTAGGGCCAAATGACGACACCTATTAGAAAATTATAGAAAATTATTGCAAATATAATTTAGAATATATTGCGCTGAATTTCGCGCAACAGGAAGTTTTATTCTTTCTTAATAAAATAAATAAATACCATTTGTTTAAAGGTAGATTGTGCATTATCATAAATACTAATTATCTGAAGTAATCTTGGAAATAATTCTGATGCCTCTTTCGAACATTCTTCCATTGCTTTTAAAACATATTGAACAACTATGGATGCATACTGTTCACTATCAAAAGAAACCTATACACATAAAAGCATGTTAAAACAAAATATAAAATAAGAAAAAAATATATATATAATAGAACTTACCTCTTTTTGATCTCCATCAGTTGATTCTAAATTTCGTAAGTAATAATCACAGAACTTTGCAAATTTAACAAAAATTTTTGCTCTGTTTAAGGGCTAAAGAATAAACAAATAATAAAAGTAAATATAAATTTTAATAAAGCTTAAGGGCTAAAAGATTTTCACATACTTTAAGGTGCAAAGCAGCTTGCTCTGCTGTATCTTTTAAAAGATTGTAACCTTCAACGATAAAGCGCGCTTTTCGATGTTGAAGAGGACGCGATATATCCCGATTTTCATCATTATCAAGTACAGCTGCCAACGTAGCATACGTTTCACTTTCTGTCACGCGATTTTTCATTTGAGTTTCTATGTCCTTCATCTAAAGATACATTTAATGAACGTTAAAAACCAAATTTAATTATTGCGATGGAAATTTTATTCAGTACCTGAACTTTTTTAAACTCATCCGTCATCGCCAGCAAGATGCTTAATTTTTTTTCAGAGTTTCCAGCTGTCAAAGCTTCTTGAAGATTAAGCTTCAACTGATGATAATCTAATTCATTTGTGTCATGAAGTTTCGATTGCCTCACTTTGTTGAGACAAACACGGGCAACTTCAAAATTGCCTTGAACTCTCGCTGCCGATGCCATTTTAAGTAAACCAACACGCTCAAGTGAATTTTTAACTTCAATGAACTGTATATATAATAACTTGAATAAAAGTAATCTTCAAGCCGAACAGACAAATGTGAACAAAAGTAATTTACATGCATATCTCCTTGTAACAAATTTGTCAAAGCACCAAGAAGTGAGTGACGACTTGTTATAATATCATCCCAACTATTGCTAGGATCAAGCCGTTTTGAAGGATATCTGTTTAAAATGAAGTATTGTTAAAAATTACTATGAATTGAATTATCAAAGGTTGAGAACTAAGATTACCTATTCTTCCAATGATTAATAAATTTCATCCATTTTTCCGATTTGTCCGATTCGTCCGATTTTTCAGATGATTGAGAGAAATTTAGATACTCTTCCATTTCAACAATCTATTATTAAGTAAATTAGATATTTTTTAAATAGACTTTCTTTCTTTCTTTCTTTAGCACTATAATTACTCCTACCTGCTGTAGAGAACACAATTTACTCAACCTCGTGCTAGATGCTAGCGGATGTAGCGTAGACCAAGTAAACAAAAAATTATCATATGCTTTTCGGATATAAAGAAGTGCTTGTTCAGTATCATTACGCGTTATTGATGTTAACGCGAGTTCTAATTTACAATGCGAAATCAACATCAATAATAATTAAATCAGAAAATTCAGCAAATCCAGCAATTGAGAGTATATTAACAGTTACCAATTGGATATTGAGAAGTTAAGAAAGATTTGCGCTCCGGATCAGACAAAGAGCGATCAATAAAATTAAAAAACATGTCACGATGGCTATCTTCATTTTGACCATGTACTAATTTGAACAAACTGTGCATGAAATATTGAAGATATGGATACTAAATTGTGAAGTTATTTAGTTATTGAACAAATTGAGTAAATAAATTAAATCAGTTAATTAAGTAATTAAGTCAATTAACCCAATTAAGCCAATTAACTCAATTAAGTCAATTAAGTTAATTAAGTAAATTAAGCGGAATGTTTATTAATTTTAGACACCTGAAAATCCTGATCCCAAAGTTTTTCTAAATTTGAATCAATATCCAAATGCACAGTTTCTGCCAAGTCGTCCCATTTTGATAATTTTTCAAAACATTCAAATCTGCCTTCTTCCCAAACTGTGACCTAATAAAGAGAATATAGAAGGATAAGAAAATCATTAAATCAACTAAATTGAAAAGTTTAACGATACAAACTTCAGCATCATCAGCATCTTCTACTTCACTTAATGCTTGCAAGTAGAATTCACACGCTGAAGCATAATCTCCTATTAATTCAGCATTAAGAGCGTCTATTCAAAAAAAAATACATATATATGTAAGAAAAATATTATACATCGTTAAGAGCATCTATTCAAGAAAAAATATACACGTATGTGTAAGAAAAATATTGAATGCAGTAAAAATATCAAGTAAACTTGCCCTTGGTATATTGATTGTGAGCAATATAATTTTCATATATACTCTTATAAACATCACTACTATCAATTGATTTATAAAGATGTGCTAATTCTATCCATGGTTGTTTGCTCTCGGCAACGAGACCAGTATTTGTAGTACGAGTTCTTTTTGATTCTATATAATTAAAGTTTTAAACTTGTTAAAATGATAGCAACTAAAAAGTTGATAAAATATAAATACTCACCCCTTTGAGTAGGAAACAGTGTCAGATATTGTTCAATCAACGTTATACCCATTGACTCTGTCGAACTAATTTCACTAGCTTTTCGGATAGCCGAAGGATCAATTTTGATATCAGGAATTTCATAACATATTCTTAGACAACTGCTAATCAATGGTGGAAAGTATGATGTCGTTGCGTTGAAAATGGTCTGAATATGTTGAGACATTGAATTTGTATATTCATTTTGCGTATTAACATCCTAAAAATAACAAATGTTATTCCTAAGAATATTTTTAACTATTGAAGATGGTATCAGATTATTATTATTATTTTTTTTTTTTTTACCATGATTGTATTATCCCAAGTGGCATCGTAAATGGATATAAATAATGTGGAAAACAGAATTCGAGACATATCCAAGTCTCTATGCGCCAATGCTTGTAATGGACCAATAATATCGCTATGTTTAATTTCAATATCAGGAAGTTCACCTAAACGTCAATTAATTAACATGAAATGTTTTGTTTCTTTAAACGAGAATTTCTATAAAAAATTATATCAAACAAACCAACTCGATATTGACGCAACATTGAAACTTGTTTCGAAACAGTTTCTGGTCTCACAGAATTATATAATTCATTTCTTTTTTTATTCGTATACGCCAAATTCTTGTAAAATTCTTGTTGACTACCAAAATATGTTGGTAAAAACCGTTTTCGAAGTTTTTGATACATTTGTTGAGAACTTTGTACCGACCTTACAAAAAAAAATTCAAAAAAATTGAAGATAAGTCTATTAAATTTAAATTTACGCTTTATAATTTACAAAAGCAAATTAACAAATACTTTGGTGATGCATCATCTGATTCGTCATAAACATCTTGTTTTCTTTTACCCAATACAGGAACATTTGCGGGAGAAAACAATAAATTTGATTGCGTCAATGTCCGAGTTGACAACTGAGATCCAATATCATAATTCACTAGTATTTTTAACAAAATCAATAATTAATAATATAAAAACTAATTGCGAAACTATTAAGAAATGATTCGTCCTTACTTGGATCATTTGTCAAGCTGAATGCATAATTTTTATTTGTCGCTCGAATGAATCCTTCTTGAAAGTTTCGTTTATAATAAGGCTATTATAAAATTTTTCAAAGCTTTAGCGTAAATAAAAAAAAATTTTTTACAATGCAGTAATAATTTATATTAACTACCTTTGGATTACTTTTTTGCGTATTAACGAAAAGAGGCGTCATAGTATTATTCACCCTCCATGAGGTGTCTATATTGTCAAAATTGTCATCAAATTTAGATTGAGGTAAAGGTTGATCAAATATAGGTTTTTTATAATCTATGCTTTTTTTTGATCCTTCTAGTA
The DNA here is from genome assembly GCA_003550325.1 of Gigaspora rosea. NCBI lineage: Eukaryota > Fungi > Glomeromycota > Glomeromycetes > Diversisporales > Gigasporaceae > Gigaspora > Gigaspora rosea. The sequence continues at coordinate 65,914 of QKWP01002224.1, forward strand.
ATAAAAAGCATGAATATTGTAAAAAGAGCGTCTCAATTTCGGAACAGTATAAACTCCTAAAAATCAACAACAATTTTAAATAATGTAGTGAAAAAAAATGAGAGCATAATTAATAATAGGAATAATAATATGAATAATAATAAATAGGAATGTTGAAATAAAATTTGTCAACATACCCAACAAGTTCTTTTAATGAAGTAAACGTATCCTGAGAAAGTTCTTGTTGTTCCTTCCAAAATTCCGTCAATGTAAGCTGTATATTTTCATCTAAATCTGCTAATCCTCTTAGCAAACCGATTTTCAACTTCTGTTTAACTTTACTTTCTATTGATGTTTTCTTGTACAATTGAATTAAAATTGCGTAAAATGATTCCTGTGAAATATTGGTTTGTTGAAATATTGCTTTGTAAAGGATTAATTAATTAAATTTTCCCCAAAAAATCCATTCATTATATTTTTATATGGAAAAAGGATACTCGACAATTAATATTAGGATGATCTTTGAAGCTTTCGATTAATGGATCCAAGAAATAATCTATTAATGTTTCATCTCCTTGAAGCAGTACACCATTCAAAATTCTTAATGCTACTAATTGTTCATTATCACTCCTATAATGATTTGTAAATATATAGATTAATATAGAATTAAAAAAGAGAATTAAATCATAATATACTAACCTATGTCTAAGTAATGTAAGAAGTTGATTTTTTCCCAAATTTGTAAGTAAATCAGGATCACTTTCAGCGCAATATGAAATAACTTCTAATGCAAGAATTTTCTTAACATTAAGACTATTTAGTCGTGGCAAGACATTAAAAGCATATTTTAAAAATTTTTCAGAAGTTGGTCGATCATGCATTGAAATATGATGTATGCAAGTAAGAAATGTATTAAGTTCTGTTGGTCGATTTGTAAGTTTTTTGTATAGAGCGGTAACCTAAAAAAAATTTTTTAAAATTAATTAAATCATTCGATAAGATTCTAATAAAGTAGTAACTCTAATAAAGTTTTGACAATAATGTACCTTATCCATAATTGGATTAAGCAAATATCCAAGCTTGCCATCAGAGCAGTGATATTTTCGTAAATGTTTCAATGCCATACCACATACCTTAAATAAAAATATAAAATTTTAAAATAAATATAAACATAATAGCAAATATATATATAATCTAATTCATATTATCAATATTATCGAAGCGTACTTCAGCTGTAAGAGAACGTATGTTGCTCTTTTCATGATCTAATTTTCTACTAAGATCCCAATAAAATTTTTCTTCAGTCAATGTCCCAAAGTCAATCCCAACATCTTGCTTAAACAGAGATTTGTCATGTGTTAATGCAATTCCAAATAATTGCAAGCCAGCAATAATTTGGTTTTCATCAGAACTACTAAAATAGTCATGTATAACTCGCTGAAATTAACAAAAGTTCAAAGAAATCACGTAAGATAATGAAAAAAAAGTTATCCATAACGCAATATAAATTATCGAGATCATACTGTTGGTACAACAATGATGTCATGCCATGCTTCGAACATTCCTTTAACTGATTGAAGATTATTACGAAGGACAGTGCGATCTTCGCTACAAGTATTTCTCATCAAGAAATCCTAATTAAATTATGCAATTGAATTTAAACGATAATTCAAAGTTGATCCAAACATAACAAACACAAAAAACATAAATAAATTACCATTAATTTGTAAATTAATATTTTATCTTCATATGATCCTAATGTTTCGAAAGAACTCCAAACAATTATTACAGCGCAAAGATCCTATAATTTCAAATTAAATAATTCCTATTAAATTTCTATTAAATTTCAATGTAATTAAAATAAGTTTATAATTTTTATGCGATTACCTGAATAAAATAGTTTATTCCTTTTCCATACATATCTCCCTCAATTATTAATTGCATTAATGGCCGAATCCAAATTGAAGCATACTTTTCAAAAGCTTCAGGAATGTTGATAATAATTTTAGCAATAAACAGGCGTATATTGATATGCGTTTCTGAATAGATAAAAAAAATTAAAATAAGTATTAAAATAATAATAATAATATGAAAAAATCATTACATCACCTTTTTTAGTGAATTTTTTATATAAATCGTTCATCCATACGGGTGTCGATTCGGACGTATTTGGTGATGTTATTTCAGTATGAAGACGTTCAATTACTCTAATAATCATTTTCATACAAGGATTGCGATTAAACGAATCAATTTCTAATTCCCTAGATTTTGAACTTTATATATTAATGGAAATAATTTAGTAAACTAACATGTCATCACAAAAATAATATTATTCGCAGAAACAAAAAAAAAAACAAAATATTCACATAGTTTGTGTTGGTTCATCAATTTCCATTGGAGTTGGGTCACTATCTTCAATTTGTACAGTTGTGTCTAAATCTTGGGTAATTTCATCTATCATGCTATCAAGATTGGCAGTCTTGAAGCAACATATATATTTGATATATATATATATATTATACAAATAAATATATTTGAATTGTTCTGAAATTCAATATCAAACCTGTGAAATACTAGAATCTGACAAATATTGAGATGCAAGGTATTTTAAACTACTGGTTCTAAAATATTTTTAAGAATAAAAAATTTAGAAACTTTGAATATAATAAATATAACGAATAATGACTTATAATGAACAATATACTTTTTTGTCTCTTTAGATGAACCTCCTGTTCTTGTCCTAAAATCATCAAGTTTAGTTTTAAAAAATGGTTGTTCGGATTCTGCATTGAAATGATGTTTCATCTAATTAAAGAATATTATTATTATTAAAAATATTATTATTAAAAAATTATCTATTATTTTGAGTACTGATAATTCAAAAAGTACAAAAGTACCTTCAAATCAACAATGTTCTCCCAGACAAATTCTCCTTTGAGAATATTATCAGCAAATAAAAATGTCCTATAAAATACTGGTGTATTTTTTGCAGTATTTTCCTGTGTGCACAAGATAGCTGCTGCAAGTACATTATATGCAGCACACCTAAGTAATAATTTAGCTTTTACAACAGAATCACTTGAATATTCGTCCTAACAATTATTAAGTTAAGAATATATTAAAATATTTGCAAAATGTAAATAAGTAAATATCTATCAATAAATAATAAATCATACATTTTCACTCCTTGATTTAATTTTATGTGCAAAATCCATTATTATACGTGTCAGCTCCTTTGCCTTTGTTATTCTTCCTTGAAAATAAGCTTGAACAATTTCTCCTTTCTCTGAATAAATATCATCTTTAGAAACTCGAAGATACATAATGTAATTAAAAATACTTAAGGAATAAATATTAATTAATTATAAAATTCGTATCATAACGATATTATAAAAAAAAAATTAATAAAAGGATATTTGTATTAAAGTAAATGAACCAGCTTTTGCATCAAGTTCATAAACCATTTCAGAATCAGTCCTTGGATGCTTATCCTGTTCAATAATATTGATCAAATCTTTAATGTGCCTTTTGTAAAATTCCACGACAAAAACCTTTGTTCCTTGCATTAATATGGGACTTAGGATTGATTGGATTATATTTCGATGAAAATTTGCAAACTTTGAATCCATGAAATATCTAACTCATATTAATATAATCAAATGATATAAAGATTAAATAAGATTAAATAAAAATAAATAAGATTAAATAAGATTAAATCTAATCATAAAAAAGTACAATACCCGAAAGCTATTTCCAAAGTTTCAACAAATTTAGATCGCGGGAGTTTAGAAACAAATTCTCCCAATTTGCGATAAAACTCTTCACTATAAATGTGATCATGCTCTCGAACAAAAATAGGTACCAAAATTTTAAAAAGGCTAACGCTATCAGATCGAACCATTGCTTTAAGAAGCACATCAAGTACTGAAATATATTCATTTAGTCTACCAGATAGTTAAGGAAATAATTTATTTAGATAAAAATCACATTACTAATGTTCGAATTAAAAGGATACTTTCTTGTTCCACCAGATTTGTAATCAGATGACCATAAAGGAAATTGGTTATTTAACATATCCGAAATGCATGATTCAATCTAGGTGAAGAACCATTATATTTAGTAAAGTTTTTATTATGATTAAATAAATATTTTGGATAATACCTTTTCAGTAGGCATGTCAGAATTAAAAGATACTGGCAAAATATCTAAAGCTTCACATTTAAAATCAAGCTCTGTCTCTTTTCCAATAAATGATACGTATGTATCAAAGAATAATTGTTTAAAGTTATTTGAAAATGGTCGTTTTAATAGATGGCGATCAAGTTTTATAAGCCCTTTCCATATTTTCAACAAGAAACGCGGGTCTTTGTCTTTTGAACTATCAATACTACAAGAGCAGATTAAAAGTTAGTAGAATATTAATTTAATTAAATTGATAATTAATATATAAATTTGATTTTAGTAGATTATTTGAAAATGAGAAATACTTACAACTGATTTAAGAAAAATGATGACGAAGTGAACTTGAAAAAAATATAAAGAATTATTAAAGGATACTTGAAAATTCTGAAATTGCTATATCATGTCTGGAATCGATCTTTTTTACTTACATCGTTCAAAAACGATACTATTTGTCCCGAATTTCTCTTGAAGGATAAATAATCAATTATTCCGCAAATGACGTCTTTTACAATTGCATCATTAATGCTCTCACAAAATATAATAGCAAATCCTTTGAAATTACGAGATATATGTTCATTGATCTATTTTGAATAATTATAAACAATTAATAAAGAAACATTTTTAATAACATTTTATTAACATTGTAATAACATTGTAATAATAATGAATTGATTTTAGTTGAGAATAATTACTCACGCTTGAAAAAAATTTCTGATAATATAGACAACCATCCTGATAGGTCACATGAGAACTATGACTCGGAAAACCCTAATTAACGCAAAAATAAATATATTATAACTTAAATATTTGAAATAATAGTAATTACCAGATTATAACAAATTATGTAAGATATACCAAGATGTCACTAAGAAGCCACTTATTTAAAGCATCAGCATTATTACTTAAAACAAATGTAAGTAAATGACCAGCAAGTTCAATCCAAACAGGTTCCTGTGCGTTTCTAAGAGACTTGAATTTTTCCCACATCAATATAGTATATCCATGTAGAGTATCATTACGAACCACATGTGATGGCATATGAGAAAACAATTCCGGAAAGATCCCAGTAGCTGTAAGAATTTTAAAACCAGCTGTAATACGAATGTAACTAGCAGGATCTAATGATTTCGCAAATTTACGACGTATATAAAACATAAATTTAGATATAATATAAACAAAATTTTTTTCACATAAAAAAAAAATGACATTACCTGATTTTTCAATTTCAATATTAAGTAAATCAATTTCATTTGAAAAAGCAATATCAGCAATTTCTTTAATCATTTGATCACGATGAAAATCTCCAAGGTTTGATCGATTTTTCCATAAAGTCAATAAATGTTCCAATTTTTTTGTAAATTTATCACGTTCATTTCCACCACTATATAATAAATCCAATCCCAAAGTTTCAAAATAAAATAATGATTGAGCTATTGTCTTAAAAAATGAATTACCAAAAATGTTTGTATCCCATATACTTTGTATATCTTTATCGTTTGCATTTTCTAATATAATAATAGCAAAATCTATTAAACGATCGATCATTTGTGCTTCACGATTTAACCATTGTAATCTTTCACCAGGAGTTAAGATATTTTCAGAACTAATAGAACTAAAACTACTTTCATTATCAACTTCCATCATATCATGTGAATAACTAGTAGAATCAACATTTAATACCATTCTATCTAAAAAATAATCAATGGCTTGTCGGAAAATTGAACTTCCATTTTTAATTAATATCAGAGGTGCCACGAATTTTTCTTTTATTAGCCACGTATAATTTTCTAAAATGCATAAGAATCGTAAACACCACCCTTTGGTTTTTGATGAAATTACACTATGATGTTGAGAAGGTAATTTGGATAATGTTGAAATTTTATAAAGATTTTCCAAGAACGATTGATCTTTTGAGAGTTCACATGAAATCCATCGAGAACCACTTTTATGTTCTAAATAAAATGAGAAAAAGTTAAAAGTTAACACTCAAAACTTAATAAACATATTATGCGTATATACGTATATACGTATATGCGTATATACGTATATGCGTATATGCGTATATGTGTATTATTCACCTGGTAATAATGAAACAAATTCAGAAAATAATTCTCTACACATGTTTGCATAATCCCGTTCAAGTTTGCAAGTCTCATTAAATAACCATTTAACTAAAGATGATAAATCAGCTTTATCAAGATTAGAAAATTTGCGTCGAGTATCTGTTTCATTTATAAACAGATTTGATTTAACAGTAATGATTTTTTTCAAATGTCTAATCGCAGCGATAGCTTGTTGTCGTGTACCTAAAAAAAAAAAAAAAAAAAATTTTTTTTAGTCAGTATCAATAAAAGTATTCCAAGTAATAAATACATATTATTATTTTACCAATAGCATCTTGATCTTGATCAGAAAGTCTCAAATTAAATAAAATCCAATATAATAGTTCAAATGTAAATTGATCAATTAAAGATTCTTCCTCACGATATACACGATATATATGATTAACAGCAAGTGAAGCTCCAAGACGTTTAGTATAATCAGGATGTGCAGAAAGATTATATAAACGTTTTAATAATGATTTAATGTTCATAGGATTTTGATCCATTTGCTATATAATAAATAAATAAATAATAGTAAATAATAATTAAATGTAATAATATACTGATAATAAAATTTCTTAAATAAAATCATTTAAAATGGATAAATACCTGAGCCGATGATTGTTTAATTGACCATAATAAAAATTCATTAAGGCATTCAGCACCATAATCTCTTAATGAACCCCAAGTATCACATATAGCGTCAAGACAACATTGTAATAATGCAATAGTTTCTGGGTTCTCATATTGTGCATTATTTGTAAACCAATGTATCATTTGTGCTACAAGACGTCGAAACAATTTTCTTGGAACTTGATCTGTATCAATGGCCAAACGTAAAAGTGCAGGAAATATTCGACGATATATACGATAAAATGGACTCTAAAAATATATAATTAATATAATTTTGTGAGAAAATACAATATAAAATTTGTTTAAACCTTAATAAATCTTTAAATCATAAGAATCAAAAAGAATAACAATGTTATGTTTTACTAAACCTTTTGTGGTCCTGCCGAACTGCGAGCTTGAAACGCGCTTTTGCCAATCATAAGTAACATAATAGAATGTAAAAGTTCGCAAGCAAAGACTTTTGTTTTTCGATCAGGAGCTGATTCGGCCAATTCAACAATACGTGGAAAGAATTCATCTATGATAATAATAATAATATTTGAAACAAAATTCATACATAATGCATATATTTAATTTTTTAAAATTTAATTTAAAAATTTACCGACTGAAATTTCCACATTAGTATCCGGATATGGAATATTAAAAATCAATCGTTTTTCTGGATCCCAAGCCAAAAGATTATTTGAAGTTTTATCTTTAAATCCATGAATATTTTGTTGTAAACTTGTTGTTGTTGTCTCATTATCAACAATTCGTTCGAAAATTAATTTACTATTTCCACCAAGTCTTCCAAGTATTCGAAGAACTCGTACTTGTAAATTATGTAATCCAGCATTTTTCTTTAATTGACCAACCTAATATAATTTATAATGAATTTTTATATCAACGTACGTATATAAAATAAAATAAAATTTATTATTATTATTATTATTATTATTATTATTATTATTATTATTATTATTATTATTATTATTATTATTATTATTATTATATTTTAATATATTTAATAATATATATACCCCAACAATTGTATGACTTTTATGTTTATTCAAATCTTTTATTTTTTGTTTTCTAGCTTGTTCAACAGTCTTAATTCCACGTTTTAATGATTGAGCATCAGCACGAACTTGAGCAATTTCTTTAAGAGAATTATCCATTGAATCAGCAGTAACCAATAAATAATCATTTAAAAGTGGTAATATTTGACCAAGTAATTTATTAATATTTTGAGAATCTTTCATATCTAATAATTTTTCAATTGCATTTAAACCAATATTTGCAAGTGGTTGATAACTTTGACCCAATTTCAATGCAATACGTATTGGTGATATAAGAATATCCATATTAAGAAGTTCTTTAGGAGCTGAAAGAACAAGATCAAGGCATGAAGCAAGTAAATCATCTTTGTATTGATCAAGTCGAACACAAACTTCTTTGAGGAATTTTGTAAAAAGAAAGTAACTGGCGCGTTGTAATGAAGTAGCGGAAGGAGATAATTGATCATGCACTCCGTGAATTGCGATATTCTGCACAAATCAAATAAGATAACAAAAATATCCAATACAATAAATAATAAATTAAATTATTATTATTATTATAATTATGATTATTATTATTAATTATAAAATTAAATTTTGTAATATACATAAAAAAAAAATTTTGGAATAAAAAAATATACCTCATCATTTATTTTTTTAATAGAATCAAAAAATTTTATAATTTCGCACACCTTCATACATGACCCCAGCATCTTGTAGAAACCACTAACATAAGGATATTGAGTAGAAAAAGTGATTAAAGTATCACCTGAAAGATAAACCCATCTTGAAAATAAATCACGTCTGATTCTTGGTAAAAATAATTTCCAGAAATCTACAAGATTTTGAAAAAGTACAAAATCTTTAGAAACAACAGGTTTTAAATTATTTAAATCACCAGAACCAGCAATTGCTATTAAATTAGAGTCCGTATTTTTTTCAATATGATCAGATCCAAAATCAGTTATATTAGTTGTATCATCAAATGTTATATCTATAACATCAAAATTTAAAGATCTAATCATACGAAATATAGCCGATAAAAATTCATCATAAAGTATAGAAAAAAATTCTTTGATAGTATCATTATTTTGAGGTTCTTCAGATGAAAGACCACTTTGACGAATAACCCAAGTTAATGTTGAATCTTTAAAAATATGTTCCCAAAAATTGAACATTTCTTGATACGTATGTTCAGCTACAGGATTAATAATTCCAGGAACATTTTCTTGAATATCAACTTGACTTTTGTCTTGAATTGCATCTGTACACGTCAAAATCATTGCTTGATAAACTATAGGAAATATTTAAAATTTTAATATTAATTATAATATTTAATATTTGTTGATTAAATAATATATATATATATATATATATTTATAATCATATAATAAAATAAAACTGATAACGCACATGTTTTTGCAATAAATTTTTGTAAAACACCTCGTCCTTTCATGAATAACATCCATAATAATTGTTCATAAGCATTTGCACTTCTAAGACGTAATTCGGATATTAAACGTGGGTAATACATAAGCATTAATCCAACTTCACGTTCAATAACTTCCATTAATTCATCAAAAATGACATCAAATTCATGCCCAATATAACAATATGCTTCAATAAACAACGGTATTTGTTGAACATTCAGAGAAGTCTCTTTATAATTCATATTACTAAATTAACAAAAGTATAATAATTAATAATAATTAATAATAATTAATAATGATTAATAATAATTAAAATAATTAATAATTAATAATTAAGAATAATTAATTAATAAGAAATAATAATAATAATTAATAATAATAATTAATAATAATACCTTGAAACTACCCAAGCACTTGGTTTAAGCAAATCCTGAAATAGTTGTTGTAACCTATCTTCTTCCATAAACTTTTTTGCTGGTGCGGCAAAATAACCAACACCTCGAACAGCAATAGAAAGATCTTTTGTTTGTTGATCCTTTGATTCTGTCTCCTGCTTTTGATCACTGCTACTAGTTTTCCATATGTTTACAAATATCGATAAAAAAAACTACGAAAAAAAAAGGTAATTTATGTAAAAAATTTATGAATTTATTGAAACTATAATATAAATAATCATAAAATTGTCATAACGTAATATATATTCAATATACCTCCACACATTGTCTTTCATGAGACTCAATATCATTTGAATTCAACAAAGCGGCAGTCTTTTAAAATGAAGATAATAATATTAGTAACAACTTGAACAACTTGTCACAAATTTTTTTATACAGTAGAAAAAAAACATGCCTTTTTTAAAAATTCTCCAATAGATTTAAAGGCCGCACGTCTAACGTCATTATTTTTATGATCACGACATTTCCAAAGACAATCCCACACATCACGATAATGCTGCAAGTAATAATGTCCAAATATGCTTGAATGATCAGATATATAATCGAATCCAGCTTTAATTCAGGAATAAAATAAATTTAAAAATTATTATAATTAACAATGTAATTAATATAATTAATATAATTTGATAAAGAATATATCTAGAAAAAAATTGATAATAAAATACTTTTTGCAATATCATATTGACTTTCATTCTCGACCATCTTAATGCTTCTTAAAATGCATTGAAATACATATTCCTCTTGCTGTGCTAAAATCAATCAACCAAATGAAAAATAACTTTTTAATAAAAAAAAATAATAATAAAAATAATAAAATAACAATTTTCATCATTAATATTAAATTTAGAACAAACCATTTTTCAATGAATCAGGAAAACTAAATAAGAAATAATGCAAGCCCTTAAAAGCAGCATTTGAATGATCTGGATCTTTTAACTTGTTTATGAAAACACGTAAAAGTTTATCACGATCTTTTTCAGAATGTTCAGGGAATCTATATGCGATTATACCCAACGTGGTAAGAATTCCCGCCATGACTACATTATTAAACAAAACATAAAATCAATTACATTAAGAAAATATAATATATATATGCATATATATAACCAAATAAAAATATATAAAATATATAAACCTTTAACACTTTGCTGCATTTTACTCTGAACAAAAACACAATCTAGATATCTAATAAAGAAATTGTATCATATAATATTGTAAATTTCTATTATTATTATAATGATAAGGTTTTTAGGGAAAGAAAAAATAAAGTTAGTTACCGTTGAAGTATATCTTCCATGTGCATTTTTTTAGGATCAATTATTCGTACACTTGAATCCAACATTGCAACCATTGGTTTAAAAGATGCAGCACGTACAAAAGCTTCATCATTATGTGGAAGTGTGAAACACGCGTCCTATTAAACAAATATATCATATTAGAACAAAAAAAAAATGAATTATATCATAAATGAAAAAAAATAATAATTAATATTAATTTTCACATACCCTAATCTTGATTGAATACGGTTCAATATCGGATCTTACTTTTTGTATATAAAGAAATAGAAATTCTAAAAGAGCAATCTTTGCTTTAGAAAGCGTTGAATCAATTATTTGGGCAGTGTCTACTAAAAATTTAATTATTCCTATTTTTGGATCAAATAGAAATTTTGACGCGAGGCCTAATAAAAAAAAAAATTAGATAATCAATAAATGTTTTTGTTAAAATAGATATTCGAATAATATTGAAAATACCAATTTCTTGAACGTCAATATCATTTAAAGCAATTTGTTCGATATCTTCGCAGTATCTTATAGCTTCACTAACACTGTCAAAAAAAAGATTGCTTTTCACATTTTGTATTATCCTCTGACGACAATCCGTAAGTTCTTGTAAACATTTTTGTAGTCTATCTAGTGCTGACATATTTTGAAAGTAATCAAAAATGGGTGTAAAAATAAACAGATTGAGTACGTACATGTGATTTATATTTATTCATTTGTGAAACAATATTTTGCACGTGTATTGAATTGATTTCTGCATTTGGACAATTGTCATACATATTATCGAACTAAAACTGGGGATAATGACAAACAATTACTTTAACGTCCAATGCCCAAACTCTTTATTTGTTAGTACAATAATTATGATTTCATAACAATGGAATCTTGGTATAGAACTAATTTTAAATTAATTCTAAGTGCACTTAAGTTGAACCGAAATTTTAAATCCATTCAAGTCGTTAAAAAATTTGGAACCAATTTAAAGTTGAATTCATTTAGCGCATAAAAGCGTTTAAATCCAATTTTAAACAGTACAAAATTTTGACATTTATTATTAATTCAATTTACGCACCTTACGCACCTGAAAATGTGTACCAGGTTGTGTCAGGAAGATCGTTTATTGAACTAACGTATTTACAGTACCTGTGAATGACGTTGAGAAGATTATTATTAATCAAATATTAATTAATAATGTATTGTTATTATTAATTAACAAAATAACAATGAATTTTTGCTTTCTTTTTTTCTTTAAATACAAAAAATAAACTTTATATGTGAACGATGTTTTAAAGAATGTAAAGACCAAATTGAACCGTTAAATATACCCCAGCCACTTCGGCAAAGATTTTCATCAAATTATCTATCGCTATACCAAGTTTTAAAATTACAGTAAATTAGGACCCATAATTACATCGGAAATGCGATAATTGGGCAAATATTGATAATAAAGATGGCTTGCTTTTTTACATTTGCAGCGATCTTTATTAACTTCTGATGGAAATTTATCCAATTCGGGTTAGGCAATAAAGAAAAAAATTTTATCCCATGTGACAGATATAATTAAATCTCCATCTAGCGCTAAAAGCTAGTCATAGAAATTTAAATCAACTTAAGAAATTTATTAGTGACAATTGGTTTTGCCGCAATTGGATTGAAAAAACTTCGTCTTGCACAAGTTGTTCAATTCTTTAACGAATAGATTAAATTAGTTTTTTTTCTTAATCTAAAGTTCAATTTTAAATTTATATATTGCATCCCATAATTTTGAAAAATCAATACGTTTTAAATCCATTTTAACCAACCGAGCCAATTTAATTCGGAACGAAATTCGATTTCGCGTATAACACTTACATTGGTTTAAAGGGTAGTTTTATTGAGAGAAAAATGCGAATAAATTTTATGCTACTTTAGATTTGATTACTAATTGTGATTATTTATTGATCTTATAAAATGTCTAATTTTCAAAGAACAACTTTTTTTTTAATCTAAAATTCTTGATAGTTTGAGTTAAAATAAATAAAAAATGCATCAATCACATGTAAACAAGAATGGATACTTTCATTTGAATCCAAAATTTCAAAATTGACCAGAAAATGCCAAACATAGGTTTTCCAAACCAACGACCCATGTGGAAATGCAAACTATACATCAATAGTATGTTTTTATTAAGCATAATAAATAATGATGATACATTTTTTTATATTCAATTCTTATAGGATCTAAAATTCATTTAATAGATTAAGGATCAAATTAGGTCGATTCCGGTGTTCACCTACAATAAACTCAAAAGTTTATTAAAGACTAAATCTCGATAAGTAGAGTTGTTCAAAATCAGCCTAGATAAAATTTTTTGATATTGCAAATTTATTGATAAAATTCAAGAGTAACTTGTACAGTTCTTTATTAAATAATACATAATATATTGTTCTATATGTAAATTCTTGGAAATAAACTTCCTATCATTATAAAATATAATACATCATAAATGATGAATGTTTATTATTTAGACGTCTTCACTTCCAAATTCTTCGTGTTTCTGGATCACATGCAAAGGCCCTTGAAAGTGATTGAACATCCAAATATGTACATGTGAATAGTTTATTATTCTCGCTCGGATTTCATATTAAACACTCTCTTTATTAGAGATAACAGACGAAGATACATGATGGGAGTAGTGCTCCACTCCTTCACTTTTCTCTTCTACTATTTACATACTGTGCTCATAACAACTTTACACATACTCATAACAACTCTACGTATACTGTGCTCATAACAACTTTTGTACACGTGATATGTCACGTGACGAAGCATAATAGAGAATCGCCAACACTAAGGTATGGCGCATCTTTTTTTTTTTTTT
>QKWP01002225.1:0-34102 GCA_003550325.1 Gigaspora rosea
ACGATTACATACGCTTGTCACATGTTATATCCACTAACATTTAAAAACCGCAAGCGGGCGACGAAGTCGCCCGCCACATCTAACATTGCTAGTTAGTAATACTAAAATGGGAATTATTAAGTGGCTTGGTGGCTTAGATGTAGGGAAAACTGGTTGTTCAGCGAACTCGTGAAAAATTCAGCGAGCTCGCAGAAAGTTCAGCGAACTTGCGGTAAATTCAGCGTATGCACGGAAAATGTAGCGAGTTAGCGGTAAATACCGCGAGTATGCTGAAAATTCAGCGAATACGCTGTAATAGTTCGAAATGTATTTAAGACCTTCGAATTTAATAAAGTCAAAATAAGTTTCCCGTCCACTAAAAGTAGTAATAACATAAGAAATAAAATAAAATACTTATCTTTTGAATTCGACTTTAACCTTAATAACCCCTATGAGACTCAATTCAACGGACTGAATTGACTTGTAACTTCGTATCGGATTATTATAACTCGAATTCTGTGTAATGAGTTCTTGTAAATCCTGTGAAATTATTCTCGTGACTCCTATCGACTTACCGATTGCTCTATGATAAAATTTTTAATTTAGCATTTTTTTATATAAATCCTATTTCCTTTAGTTTCATTCATATCGGCTGGAGTATTTGAAATACTTATATACCTCTGGGAGAACTTCTGCGCCTGTGAGAAATTCTTAAATTTACCTATATCGATTTCCCTTTGGACATCATCTGACCGGGATCTGACCTAATATCGACCCACTATCGATCCCGTGATACACATTTTGATCCCACCTTATCATATTTTATTATTTTTAGTGATATTATTTTATTGATATCCCCCATATTAGCATCACCAGCATCTGCGTTTATACTTTATTGTGGTAATTTAATAATAAAGCATCTCTTTGCCCTCCTCGTACTGCATACTTAATCCTTATTGTACTCATGACTTACCCTTTTATTATCTTTATAATTACCTCCCTGTAATCGGATGGAGTTTTAAATTGGCACTATTGTCTATACTGTTTTACCGCTCTCCCAATTCAACCATTACACCGGCATAGTGAATAAATTCATAATACTCGTCGGTTAACTGGATAACATTTTATGGCTGGATACAATCACTGACTCGCTACCCATAAAAGCATGTGTAATAGTTTATGGGTTTAATTCATAAACAAATAATGACATTGAAAATGGCTACAAAGATAATAATGACAAAATTGGTAGGGAAGTAGCCCGAAGACTCAAATTATGCAACAATTAGTATATATGAATTTGCTAAGTCTGGCATTTACCCAAGCCATATAATTACAGTAGTGAGCAAATTAATTGATTCACATATATGTAATTTGCAAAATTAATGCAACAATTTTGAATCATTAATAGTTGAAATTAGATGTAATTTTAATAGATAGCGATTGGATTAAAAATATTTTCGATATTTAATTTATCAACTAGCAGTAAATTTGATGACTGATGACTTAAATACCTGATTTTACCGGTATGACAAATTCTTAATTTGCAAATGAGAATTATTCGTCATTACCTCTCAAAAGGCGCTTTCATATTTGTGTTACGGTTTTGAATATTCGAACAAGATTTAGTCTTTCTTGGCAAGAATCGCTGTCCGTTTTTAGCAAAAAAATGCATATAAAAACGAAGTGATTGCACTATGAATTTGAAAGCGTTTTGTATAGTAGGCTATTGATCTCTATTCTTGATCTCTATTCTTGATCTAGATCTTGATTCTTGTTCTTGATCCTTAGTGCTCCATTTTCACTTCGCTATGAACAACAGTCGTATTTATATCTCTTATATTTTATTTTATTATTATTTTTTTTTTTACAAGTCACACACTCTTTTTTTTATTTTTTATTTTATTTATTTATTTATTTTTTTTATTTTTTTTTTTTTTTTATTTTATTTTATTTATATTTTTTTTTTTTTTTTTTTTTCTTTTTTTTTTTTTTTTTTTTTTTTTTTTTATTTTTTTTTTTTTTGTTTTTTTTTTATTTTTATACTAGTGCGATGGGAGGCACTTCACGCCACCCATCTTATTTGTTTATTTATTTTTTTTTTTAGATTATATTACTATTAAAAATTCAGAACTTTTCATTTATTGCAATATTATAATATATTATTAAATTTGATTGTATAACGTATATAATCTTGTTTTGAATTTACTAATGTGGTATACTTAGTGGTTAATGTTGGGTTGATATTATATTATCATAATACCATAGTTTGATGTAAAAAATTCTATTATTGAACTTCTCGCTATTTGGTGACTACAGTATGTAGTTAAGGTTGATTTTGTTGCATTAGAATATTATTTCTATCTTAATTTAGTATACACTGTAGTTAGAGTTAGCATCATAATTATTGAGATTTTATATAGATATTTTTATCACAAAACTTACTCACTACTCTAGTTACAGAATACATGATTAAGGTTGAATTGGTTGTATTAGATTATTATAATTTACTGTGTAGAATTTTGTTATAAATCTTATTTTAATGCAGTACATGCTGTAGTTAAGGTTGAGTTAGTATTGGAGTTATTCTGATTTCTACTTTTAAAGTGAGCAGGATTAAAATTCATACTTATACTGTTAATTATTGAATGACTAAATAATTAAGGTTAATAATACATACATTTTTCTAAAACCAATCATTAAGTGAACAAAATAAACTTTGTTCTCACCCTGGTGATTTCATTGAAAAGATAATTGATTACAGTTAATAATACATATATTACGAACACGATTATTAAAATTTAAAATATAGAATTTAACTTTGTACTCACCCTGGTGATTTCATCGAACAGATAAATAATTACGATTAATAATACATCTATTCTCCTGAAACATGACCGTTTAAGCAAACAGAATTAAATTTTGTACTCATTCTAGTGATTTCATCGAACGAATAAATGCTAATGCTGAAGTTTGGAGTCTCGATTTGAAACTATAAACTCTGCTAAAATCCATGCATACTTTTTAAATATCAAATCTACCTCCAAACCTTACTCTAACCCTATAAGACAAAACTGAAAAATCACCTCCCAAAAAATTTAAAATTTCATATCAAAATAGGTCAAAATTTCAGCATCAGTTGTTTAGCTGTAACAATGGTGATGGTTAACAAAACATGCATTCTCTTGAAATGCAATCATTAAAGCTAACAAAATTAATCTTCATACTTACCTCGATGACTTCATCGAACAATAAACGATTACACTTAATATTACACACACTCTTCTGAAACACAATCACTTAAGTGAACAGAATTAAACTTTGTACTCACCCATGATTTCATCGAACAAATAAATTACTACAGTTAATATTACATATTTCCAACAACCATTAAAGTGAACAGAATTAAACTTTGTACTTGCCTCAGTAGAGTGTCCAAGGTGATGCAGTGCATAATTCTGCTCACACTAAAAATATTTTTTTATATTGTTCTTGTAAGAAACATGTAATTTAATCATTTTCAAAATCAAATTGCAATGTAAAAAAAATTATTTTTGAGTAATACTATACACATTTTTATGAAACAAGATCGATTGTGCAAACAGAATTAAATTTTGTCGCACTCTGGTGATTTTATCAAATGGATAAATTATTACAGTTAATAATACATACATTCTACTGGAACACAATTGTTAAGTAAACAGAATTAGACTTCATATTCACTCAGGTGACTTTATCTAATGGATAAGCGATTACAATTAGTAATGCATACATTTTCCTGAAGCACAATCATTAAAACAAACAGAAATAAATTTCATACTCACCTAAGTGATTTCATCGAACGGATAAAAGGTTACAGTTAATAGTACATAACGATTGTCAAAGTGAATTGAATTAAACTTTGTACTCATCAAATGACAGAATTTAACTTCATACTCACCCGGTAATTTCATCGAACAGATAAATAATTACAATTAATAATATATACATTTTCTTGAAACATGACTGTTTAAGCGAATAGAATTAAATTTTGTACTCACCCTAGTAATTTCATCAAACAGATAAATGATTGTCGCAGCTGATGCTGAAATTTGGAGTCTTAATTTGAAACTATAAGCCCTGCTAAAATCTACACATACTCTTTAAATATCAAATCTATCTCCAAATCTTACCCTAACTCTATAAGACAATACCGATAAAACACCCCAAAAATATTTAAAATTTCATAACAAAATAGGTCAAAATTCAGCATCAGCTGTTTTCAGCATTAGCTGTGATAATGATTACGGTCAATAATACATACATTTTCCTGAAACATGATCACTAAAGCTAACAGAATTAATCTTCGTACTCACCCTGTGATTTCATCGAATAATAAATGATTACAGTTAATATTACACACATTCTCTTGAAACACAATCATTTAAGTGAGCAGAATTAAACTTGTACTCACCCCGTGGTTTCATCGAATGGATAAATTGCTACAGTTAATATTACATACATTCTCCTGAAGCACAATCATTAAAGCAAACAGAATTAAACTTTGTATCACCCTAGTAGAGTGTTCAGGGTACTTACACTAAAAATAAGTTTTACATTGTTCTTATAAGAAACATGTGATTTAAATCATTTTCAAAATCAAATTACATTATAAAAAAAATATTTTTAGAGTGAGCAAACATCAAACGGATAAATAATTACGGTTAATACTACACATGTTTTTCTGAAACATGATCGAATGAGCGAACAGAATTAAACTTTGTTCTCACTCTGGTGATTTTATCAAATGGATAAATTATTACGGTTAATATACATACATTCTTCTGAAACACGATTGTTAAGCAAACAGAATTAGACTTCATATTCACTCAGGTGACTTTATCTAACAGACAAATGACCACGGTTAATAATGTGTACATTCTTCTGAAGCAATTAAAATGAACAGAATTAAATTTTGTACTCACCCTGGTTATTTCGTCGAACAGATAAAAGATTACAGTTAATAATACATACACGATTGTCAAAGCAAACTGAATTAAATTTGTACTCATCCTAGTAATTTATTAATTGATTATTCAAATTGAAAAGCTTAACTCTGTTGTTACTGTTAATATATCAATATAATGATTCGTGTGTAAAAATAAGTCTCTCACTCATTGGTCACGTTTAATTACAACTAAATGATCAAATGTCGTAATGCAGTAGTAGTTATTATGAATTTGGATGCAGCCAATCACAAATGTTGGTGCACTGAGGTAGAGATCATGTGTTCGTAAAGTGAAACAGTCTCGAAGTGCCATGTTTGTAAAGGTTCGAACGGCATGGGAAATTCAAATGCATGTGTGAACAACATTTGTCTATGCATATGCATTAGCGCAATCTAAGTTAGTATCAAATCCAAGGATGGCAGAATTTACCCGGTCAATGCCTCAACCAAAAAATTCTCACGACCCACCCAGACAAAGAACATGTGATTCTATTATTTCTTCGCCAGCTGGCAAGTGGAAACCACTGGCTGTTCCCACAGTGACCCCAGTGCAATCACAATTGCTGCTTTCGCAGGTGGCCTTTGCTGTTCGAGTTCACTCGGCCAATTGCTCACTCTGCTCTTGTATTCTGCTAACCTTTCAATAAAAATCACCTTGGTCTAAATTACCTGTTGCCACAGTTCAAAAAGAAATACAAATCTAGCATAATTCTTTTTCGAATATACAAACCCAAAATTAAATTATATAATATAGATAAAAAATAAAATTGGTAAACTTAACTCTGTCGCTATCATGACGAATTGTGTGCAAAATAAGTTTTCTCACACACTGGTCACGTTTTCTGAAGATGCCCAATCAAAAATGTCTAAACAAATGGACTCCTGAGTTAGTCAGTTCCTATTATTATCGAATACAAATATTAAAATGTAATCATTCAAATGACCAAATATCGCAATACAATGTCTGACCCACAATTTGATCACGTTTTTGGATGCAGTCGATCAAAAGCGTTAAAGTATACAAACACAAAATTTAAATAAATATATATTAAAAACGTTAAAGTATACAACTCCAAAATTAAATTATATCTAAAATTAGTAGTTTGGTTCAGCATATTAATATGATGAACCGTATATAAATAGGTTTTCCCACACACCGGTCACATTCTCTGAAGATGACCACTTAAAAATGCCTAAATGGGCATTGTTTTAGGATAGATTACATCACATGACATATGTTGTGAACATGTGAGTCAGGGGTCGTAAACTCTATACAACTATAGGTCAAGACTCCTAGTTCCTTGATTTGGCAGGCAGAAAGAGGCGAGGAAGATTTTGTCCGGGTCTCAAGGTTCGTAGGGTCTTGCTGATATCCTCTGTAGGATGATAGAAGTATATAAGGTCACAAGACAAGAGCTATCGTGTTGACTATTGGGCTTCCGGGTTTTCACGGGTAATTCTATTATTATGTCGATTAGATTCCGAAGGCAGCTAACGGTGGTCGGAGATTAACAATTAAGATCACGGGATTCAATTATTGTTGGATAAATGAGGTAATCAATAGCGTATTCACAGGCTTTATCTATATAAGGGGTTGATTACTAATTTACTTTTACTTTTATATCGATTGCGACAGATAGATTTTTCAGGTATCACAGGGATAAGATAAACTAATACAATGAACAAGTTTACAAGAACAATAGTGTTTTCTTATGGGACAAATAAGTATACGTTTTGGAAACCATTTAAAGTCCGAAGGACAAATATAAATGCCACATCTGATCTAACCAATAAGGATCAGTTTTATTGTTTTGATTGTTTTTTTTATGTTACACCTGATCTAGCCAATCATGATTTAGAATTTGTTAACACACAGACATCAGGATCACTATTGCTCCGTCTGTAATGTCCTTCAGACAACAAGAAAGTAGTACAATTGGAAAGGGTAAAGTCTAGAGCTAACACTTCTACTCTAATTTCGAAGGTTACAACTCTCCAAGTCGAACTTGACTGAACTATATCCAACTCAACTGAGTTTTTATTCGGCTAGGCGAGCTTAAGGCTCTTATATACTTTTTGATTAGAGACTAAAAAGCTACAAAAGGTTCTTATCACTCCTTTATCTCCTTTTCATCCCGCAAATTATTTTAATCTTTACATCCTACACATTACTTAGTTCTTTCGGATCTTTTAATGAAAAGGATTTAAAAGATATAAGAGATCCGTGATCGTCTATCCCTCTATAATATTAACTATTAAATAGTATGCATATATTAAAAAGATAAAAAAGATAGAAAAAATAGAAAATAAAATTGAGCACAGCCTGAATTTAGACCGATTTGCCCATCACAATGTACACGTGCTCTAAATTATCCAATCAAATCACGATTAAAGATCAATCAGCAGATCTCCGATCTTTATCGTATATATTCTAATAATAATAACTAAAAAACTAATAATTAATTAAAAAAAAAAAGAAAAAAAAAATCTGACGAAGTTTTCAGATTCCATGTGGGCAAAACGAAAAATTAACTTTGCGTGGCGACTGACCAAAATTTTCCCACAATATGATCCCCAGCCAATAAAACCATTAAAGTATACAAATCCAAAATTAAATTGTATACGTAATGTAGATAGATAAAATTGGTAAGTTTAACCTTAGCTTGTCGTCACTATTAACACATCAATATAATGAATCGTATGCAAAAATAAGTTTTCCCACACTATTTAAACATAAGCTTAGCCCGTAGTCACTATTAGCACATTAACATAATGAATCGTATGTAAAAACCAAAAAATTCTCACGACCCACCCCAGACAAAGAACATGTGATTCTATTATTTCTTCGCCAGCTGGCGAGTGGGAAACCACTGGCTGTTCCCACAGTGACCCCGGTGCAATAACGATTGCTGCTTTCGCAGGTGGCCTTTGCCGTTCCAGTCAACTCGGCCAATTGCTCACTCTGCTCTTGTATTCTGCTAACCTTTCAATAAAAATCACCTCGGTCTAAATTACCTGTTGACACAGTCCAAAAAGAAATACAAATCTAGCGTGATTCTTTTTCGAATATACAAACCCAAAATTAAATTATATAATATAGATAAAAAATAAAATTGGTAAACTTAACTCTGTCGCCATCAAGACGAATCGTGTGCAAAATAAGTTTTCTCACACACTGGTCACGTTTTCTGAAGATGACCAATCAAAAATGTCTAAACAGATGGACTCCTGAGTTAGTCAGTTCTGACCCACAATTTGATCACGTTTTTGGATGCAGTCGATCAAAAGCGTTAAAGTATACAAACACAAAATTTAAATAAATATATATTAAAAACGTTAAAGTATACAACTCCAAAATTAATTATATCTAAATTTAGTAGTTTGGCTCAGCATATTAATATGACGAACCGTATATAAAAATAAGTTTTCCCACACACCGGTCACATTCTCTGAAGATGGCCAATTAAAAATGCCTAAATGGGCATTGTTTTAGGCGGTATAGTTACAATGACATATGTACACGTGCTCTAAATTATCCAATCAAATCACGATTAAAGATCAATCAGCAGATCTCTGATCTTTATCGTATATATTCTAATAATAATAACTAAAAAACTAATAATTAATTAAAAAAAAAAAGAAAAAAAAAATCTGACGAAGTTTTCAGATTCCATGTGGGCAAAACGAAAAATTAACTTTGCGTGGCGACTGACCAAAATTTTCCCACAATATGATCCCCAGCCAATAAAACCATTAAAGTATACAAATCCAAAATTAAATTGTATACGTAATGTAGATAGATAAAATTGGTAAGTTTAACCTTAGCTTGTCGTCACTATTAACACATCAATATAATGAATCGTATGCAAAAATAAGTTTTCCCACACTATTTAAACATAAGCTTAGCCCGTAGTCACTATTAGCACATTAACATAATGAATCGTATGTAAAAACCAAAAAATTCTCACGACCCACCCCAGACAAAGAACATGTGATTCTATTATTTCTTCGCCAGCTGGCGAGTGGGAAACCACTGGCTGTTCCCACAGTGACCCCGGTGCAATAACGATTGCTGCTTTCGCAGGTGGCCTTTGCCGTTCCAGTCAACTCGGCCAATTGCTCACTCTGCTCTTGTATTCTGCTAACCTTTCAATAAAAATCACCTCGGTCTAAATTACCTGTTGACACAGTCCAAAAAGAAATACAAATCTAGCGTGATTCTTTTTCGAATATACAAACCCAAAATTAAATTATATAATATAGATAAAAAATAAAATTGGTAAACTTAACTCTGTCGCCATCAAGACGAATCGTGTGCAAAATAAGTTTTCTCACACACTGGTCACGTTTTCTGAAGATGACCAATCAAAAATGTCTAAACAGATGGACTCCTGAGTTAGTCAGTTCTGACCCACAATTTGATCACGTTTTTGGATGCAGTCGATCAAAAGCGTTAAAGTATACAAACACAAAATTTAAATAAATATATATTAAAAACGTTAAAGTATACAACTCCAAAATTAATTATATCTAAATTTAGTAGTTTGGCTCAGCATATTAATATGACGAACCGTATATAAAAATAAGTTTTCCCACACACCGGTCACATTCTCTGAAGATGGCCAATTAAAAATGCCTAAATGGGCATTGTTTTAGGCGGTATAGTTACAATGACATATGTACACGTGCTCTAAATTATCCAATCAAATCACGATTAAAGATCAATCAGCAGATCTCTGATCTTTATCGTATATATTCTAATAATAATAACTAAAAAACTAATAATTAATTAAAAAAAAAAAGAAAAAAAAAATCTGACGAAGTTTTCAGATTCCATGTGGGCAAAACGAAAAATTAACTTTGCGTGGCGACTGACCAAAATTTTCCCACAATATGATCCCCAGCCAATAAAACCATTAAAGTATACAAATCCAAAATTAAATTGTATACGTAATGTAGATAGATAAAATTGGTAAGTTTAACCTTAGCTTGTCGTCACTATTAACACATCAATATAATGAATCGTATGCAAAAATAAGTTTTCCCACACTATTTAAACATAAGCTTAGCCCGTAGTCACTATTAGCACGTTAACATAATGAATCGTATGTAAAAATAAGTTTTAAACGGACGAAATTGTTTTAGGTGTACAGATTACGTCAGAATGTCATAATATGCACGTGCATGAGTTATCCAATCAAATTACGAATAAAGGATACAGAACGAATGTAAGATTTCTTTAGTGTTTTTTAAACTAAATAACTAACTAATAATAAAAAGAGTAACGCTTTTTTTTTTTTTATTATAAGAGTGGCTTGTTATTTTTGTATTATGAAAGTGCTGCAAATGCATGTAGTACGTAAGTAGGCGGAATTTTGTGGAGCATAACTGCAACAAAGGCCGGTATAATTTAAGATATATTGTATAACCAAAGTAAATAAATAAATAAAAAAAAAAAATCGGAAATCGTGGTGACATCTTAACATTTTTTAAAAAAATGGAAAACGAAGAAATTACATGAATTACCTATGCTTTCAATCAACTGAATTTCGATAGCAGTCAAAAATTGGACGATACGAATGATTCAAACGGAAATCATTTGCTCGGTTATTGTTACGAATATGGAATAGGAATTGAAAAGGAAGAAAAAAAAGCATTCACATATTACCAAAAATCGGCAGATATGAATAATTCTAACGGAATGTACCAAGTTGGATATTGTTATTATTTAGGAATTGGAGTCAAAATCGATAAGTATAAAGCGTTTACATATTATTTGAAGTCTGCTGAGGCAGGTAATTTAATGGGAATTTGGAAAACTGCCTGGTGTTATTATTACGGAATTGGCGTGGAAAAAATGATGATAAATGGTGGGAATGGTTTAAAAAGTGAGTTAAATAAATTATTGTTTATGACGTTTTATAGTTTATTCATATTTAAGTTTTTTTACACAACTTTAATTATTAGGGAGTAAGCATAAAATGCATTTATTGATCTATTTTAATTCATAAATACTACGTATTTATTTATTATTGTTTGTGTTATTTAGCCCGTAAGTATAAAGAACATTTATTAATCAATGGAATTAAAAACAGCAAAACAAGTTCACAAAACAAGATCATAAATACTTATTTACCATTACGTTTAAATTCATTTCATTCGCATCAATTTAGTCGGTAAATATAAAAATAATTATGAAGTTTAAAACCGTAGATGCAAAATAAATCAATTATATATTATATTATATAAATTAGACAATCCGAATATGGAAAATGTGCACATTGTAATGAAGATAACACGCAGCTCGCGTGGTGTCTATCATGCGATCCTGACATAGCAACAAGGTGGACAATCGGAAATAAAAATATTGACGCTGCATGAAAACGTTCCAACTTAGAACCAGGAGTTATGAAGATGTGATTGAATGGATTCCATTTGATAGATTATTAGAAATTAAAAAAATCGGCGAAGGAGGATTTGGCTCTGTATATTCAGCTGCCTGGTTGGATGGCATACGAAAAGTTGAAACAATTAAGGACGGTAATAATGATATTTACAAAAGAGCGCGTGAACTATCCAGCATCGTTGCACTCAAGACGTTGGCCGGTTCTAAGGAAACATAATGATTTTTTAAAAGAAGTATGTTAATTTATTATTTTAATAATTTATCTAATAGTTAGTTGTTTGAACTAACTAATTCATTGTTTAAACTTCAAGTTCAAAAGTCTTATGGCATGTAAAATAAACCATGCTAAGCTCGCAATATATGGAATAACTCAAAATACAGAAACAAAAGAATACTTGATGGTATTTCAATACGTTAATAATGGGAGTCTTTATAAATATTTAAGAAAAAATTTTTGCGACCTTACATGGCAGGCTAAATTAGAAATACTTAAAAATATTTCAGATGAGTTACATTATGTTCACAACTTTGCAGGATACATTCATGCAGATTTTCATAGCGGCAACATTTTGCAAGACCAACGATCATATATCGCGGATTTAGGATTGTCTAGAAAAACAGATGAAAAAGTTTTTGAAGGAGATATTTATGGAGTTATGCCTATGTTGCACCAGAAGTTTTATTAGGCGAGCAGCAGTTTACACAAGCAGCTGATATTTATAGGCTTGGAGTTATTATGACTAAATGACAACTGGACAAAGACCTTTTGATGGACGTAAGTTTGATGCTAAACTTGGAGCAGATATTTGTGGTAAAGGATTGAGACCAGAGTTTGCACCCGGAACTCCTAAATGCTATATTGAATTAGCTAATGAATGCATGAATTCCGATCCACAAAAACGGCCTAGGGCTTGGGATGTTTATTACATAATAAATGGTTGGCTTATTAAGATAGCTAATTCAGATAATAATTCAGATGATAATGAAATTAAAAAGCAATTCTTAGAAGCAAATAAAGTTACTAAATCATTGCCGATATCAAAGCATCCTGATGAAATGTATACCAGCAAAATTATTAGCTCAAAATCAATTTCGAAAGTGATTAAAAGTATTTTTCAACTAATATATTGTGTTAAATTTATATTATATTGATTTAGTTAAAAAATAATAATAATTGTTTATTTAGATTTGTCTCAAGCTGATTCCGTTCAAATGGATCTTGATATTACTAAAAAAAACTTGAAAACCCTGTATGTACACAACTAATAAATCTATTTTATCCATTTTATTTATTTTATAATAGTAATAATTTAATTTGTATCTTTAAGACTGTTAAACGATTTGATGTACTTTTTGATCAATCTTGTAGATCACTACACACTCTTACTTACTATAATCAATCACTTGAACAATTATTTAATTGTTGTCCGGTTGTGCAATTTTACAATAATTTTAATAAGCATTGGTTGACAAATTTTATTAAAAATAAATCTATTTTTATTGAATTTTTGAACAAAAAAACTCATTACAATATTTACAATCTTTTACACAAATCTTTTACAATCATACAATCAGTTGATTTATGCGAATACATCCTATTTTTATATATAACAGACAATTATTTTATGTAAAAACGAGAGCTTCTATCTGTAATCTGACCAATCCTGATGGATACAATAATTCAAATTGAACTCAAATATCTGTATCCTTTAATTTTGACTAGATAGATTTGTAATATATATCAGATTAAGGATATGAATTATCCGGATTATGACCCTAGAGTATCATAATATTAAATTAACTTCAATATTTTGTACATCTGATATCTTGTCAGATGCGCATATATATGCATAAAGTAACTGTACAATGTTGTCATGGGACAGAAAGTATCTCAAATTTACGAATTGAGTATTAATTCAGTAATTTATTGGAATAATTCATGCTCTAATTTTAAATATGATACTAATAAAATTCTATACTCACAACTAAGTGAATTTAAATCATAAATAAATTCTTCATACTTACAAAATTAAGAATAGAATAAATTAAATAATAAATGTCACGGATTACATAAAATCAGATTATCGTGAAATATGAACTTATTTTATCTCAGATTTTTAAAATTTTTTAGGACTTTTTTGTTAGATTTTTTTTTATAGTTAAGTTAGAGTAGTGTTCTGACCCGTCATGAAAATCCAAACAAAATTCCTCTACGGGTCACCCACGCTTACCCGGGTAATATAAAAATTTAATTAGTCTAATTCTAAAAAAAAAAAAAAAAAAAAAAAAAAAAAAAAAAAGTGGGTTTAATAAAAGAGTTGTTAAAAACAAATTAAAAAAATTGGCTTAGGAAAAAAAATTTATACATTAATTGTCGGGGATGATGCTGCAATCAGATGATCCTGAAATTTCGATTTATTTTGATATGAAATTTTAAGATTTTTTTGAGGTGTTTTTTTCGTCTTAGTCTTATAAGGTTAGGGTAAGGTTTGGGTGTAGATTTGATATTTAAAGTGTATATGTGGATTTTAGCAGGGCTTATAGTTTCAAATCGAGACCCCAAATTTCAGCATCATCCCTGACATTAATTTTTCCCAATTTACATTTTACAACTTTTGCATTTTTCAATTCCATAACGTTTGACACAATATCTGACCAGTGACCATACAGGTCACCCGACCTGGGTTAGCAGAACATTAGATACAGCCTGTATATACAGTTTAGAACCAACTTATATGGGTCACCCACATGGGTAACCCACGGGTCTCCTATGTAGGTGACCTGCGGGTGATCTGCGGGCAGGGACCCTATAAAATTCAAAATATTAGAAAACAATAAATCACAATTTTTATTGAATATCGCAATTAGGGGTCTTAGCTGGGTCGGGTCAGACCAAACCCGATCTTGGTCAGATCCAACCTGGGTCGAGTTGGGTCAGATAAAATCCAGATCGGGTCAGACCCGGGTCAGAAAAAACCCAGGTCGGGTCAGACCTGGGTTAGAAAAAACCCAGGTCGGGTTATACACGGGTCAGACCTGGGTTAATAATGGGTGACGCATAATGAAATCATTTCATTGCAAAAATAAATAAATAATTAATTAATTTATTATAAAAAAAGTATTCATCTGATAAAAAGGACTTCATACGTACGCACAATTTTTACAAACAAAATCTGCATCATTTTAAAATATGTATTAGAGATGAGTTTTATGCATGTGCATGATTCCTCAATTATGTGCATGAATGCGCATTAATATGCATGTTTCTGAATCAATGCATTTTATCCCATTAAAATTTTATGCAGAAAAATTAAATATAAAATAAGTATAATTAACTTGCTAATCTATCTATATACTTCAATACTGGGTTGCTTGCTTTAACATTTTTGATTGGTCACCCGAAAAATGTGACCTAAATGCAGGAAAACTAACAGAAATACATAAGATGATTATAACTATTATTATGGTCAAGTAATTATTATAGTATTCAAGTAATTATTATATCATTTTTCAATGCCCTTATTAATGCCCTTAAACAACACAAAATTGTGAACGTGAATGTTCCAAAATTACTTTTGTTGTTTGATTGCACCTAAATGAGGTAAATAAGGTCATAGACAAATTTAACCATAAGGGTGCTAATAAATGACCGGATGACAAGTTCAATATTCTTGATTATAGCGAAATAAGGTTGGTGGCTTATAATGAGTTTAAAAAAATTGCAAGACATATCGAAAAGAAAATGAATAATACATGACAGGATTATGACTTTTATTTTCTGACCAATTGTGAAAAAGTAAATGATTACTGAATGATAATTACTTTAAAAAGAGATTTCACTGCTGAGTGATATAAAAGGGCATTTAAATTATTAGGAAATTGAACTTTTAGAAGCGACCCTTTTAGTTAAAAATAGGACACAATTATAGGTTTTGATATGAAAAAGGGCATAAGTTCGAATTTTTAAAAAGTATTAATTTAGCTGAGCCACAACCACAAAAACAAGAGTGAAAATTAGAAGTGGAATTAGGTTAGAAGAGTGAAATGAACTTCATTATACTAATGGCACTTCCCTCGCTGGTTTTGACAATAACCTCATTTTGCTTTTTTTTCTAATCTTAATATTTCCTCTGATTTTCAATCAGTCATTTTTGGAAAGAAACAAAACCTCAAACGGAACAGACCCAAGAAAAAGAATTAACCAAAATTACTGGCAAAATTAATAATACTCCTCTGATATCAATAGCAATATTTATTACTTGGCTAATTTTACTGGCCTAATATTCACAAACTATTTTGGGCTAAAAAATTTACAAATTTGAAAAGGTTTTGTATAATGGTCTAGTTCAAAGAATAAGTGCAAGTTCAAGAACAAATGCAAGAACATAACAAATGCTCCGTTATAGATAAAACATATGATTAATAAAAAAATAGTGTATATATTAGTGAATATCAAAAAAAAAGTTATATTTAACCAAATATTTATTGATTTCTAGAATTTTTGGTCAGAATTTTTGCTGCCCAGATTATCTGATAATCAATCAATTTTCTCAGCGACTTGTAGTTTTATGTCGATCTACAAACCACGATTATTATCAATGAGCTAAAACTAATATAGCAATATAATGTTTTCTCTTTGCAACACTTATTTTACATTCACCAATAAAACTAAGTTGCATCTGTTATTGGAGTAATGAGCTTTGTAACAAACTTTTTATCGTTAGCTTTTACTGATTCAAACTAACCCACAATATATTGCAATTACTGGTATAGTAAACAAATAATGGAAAATCGGTACGTCACCAATAATTAACCCGGGTTCAACCCGGGTTGGGTTTGAAATGAGGCTGGTCAGACCCGGGTTGGGTTTGGCATGAGGCAGGTCAGACCCAGGTTGGGTTTGACATGAGGTGGGTCAGACCCAAGTTGGGTTTTGATCCAAGTGAATCTGACCCGGGTCAGGCCCAAACCTGACCCAACCCAATCCATTAAGACCCCTAATTGCAATATAAAACAATTATACTTTTTTTATGCATTGAAGTTATACAAAATTTAATTGGCTAACTATTTTTATGAGCCAATCATATTTATGTATTATAACTCACATGCATAAAAGATCCATTTGCATTTTTGTATTATATAACTTCAAAAGAACATTAATATTATTGTGTAAAATAAACTCGGAGAACTTAAGATTTAAAAATTTACAGTAACTATAAATATCAAAACGATTAGTTAAAAGATATTCAAGAAGTTAAATGTAAGTTTTAAGATTTAAAAATTTACAGTAACTATAAATATCAAAATGATTAGTTAAAAGATATTTAAGAAGTTAAATGTAAGTTTTAATTTAATTTTATTTTATCTTATTTCTATCTTGTGTATTAATTTAAAGGTTAAAATTGTTAAGTATGTGCTATAGTTATGGTTTAGGTTAAGTAGTAGTGATAAATATGAGTAGTAACTTTTATTACTAGTATAGATTAAATAACAACTCTGTAATAACTGAAAAATGTAGTAAAATTATTTTTTAGAATTTATAATTAAGAGTTTCACTACTGTTTTACTACATGCACTCTTCCCATCAATTACTTGTACAAATTTCTGAACAAAAGAAAAACAAAAAATTTTCATTAGTAAAAGATGAAGCAGCTAGTAATACTGGTTTTTATAAAGGTCAACCTTCCTTGTGTCTTCAGGGACTCCTTTATATATTCAGCACGCAAGCCAGAAGCATTGATTGTGCAAGATAACTGGCAGTGGGTGCCCTTGGTACAAGAAATTCTGGTGGAAGTTAAAAAAGAAAACTTTTGTCGACGAAGGAATTATAGCTCGGCTAGGCGGTGAACTAAGAAAAATGAGTTTTTTATCACTTTCTTTAAGGTTTTTGGTTACAAGAACTTATTCAACTATATACCCACTATCATATTCTCACTAGAAGTTAGTTTTGCTAAAATTCTTGACAAAAAGTGGGAAATTCGGCGTACTGTTGTTCCTATCCTAATCGGGAAGAAGGTATGCAGGTGGATAAACAGGAATAGATGCATAATGGAATGTGATGCAATGAAGTAGGCAGATTTACAGTGATTAAATTCCAGAATGTTCTTTTAGTTTTCTTTTTTTATGTATATATAATACTTTGGCGAGCCATTTTCTTGTGCAGTATTATATAATTTTTATCATTAATTTCAGATTTAGGTTGATTTCTATTTCTGTTTCCTTTTTTGTTTATTTTTTTTTCTTTTCGTTGTTTGTTTTCATTTTGTTAGCTTTCCGTCATTAGTGATAGCATTTCTTTCATATTGTAGTCATTTTTTTTTGTTTGTTTTTTTGGTATATCATTTAGGGCTTGTGGTATTTCACTCTTTTTTTCATTACCCTTTTATTTTCTTAGCTACAATCTTCTTGTATAGTTTGGTTATCCTCACCATTAACGCTAGGTGAGAGGGATTTGAAGAGAAATCCTATGTCGCTCTTTGACGGGGCTGACAAAATTGTCTGTTTTATTAGTGAGGCAGTGCAATAGGTCGCACCTAGGGTTCCAAACCGGTTTGAAAATCTCTACCCGTAACCCGTTGGGTCAACCGTTTTTTCCAACCGGATACCCAAAAATAAAACTGGATACCTGATTAAAGTGGGTCACCTGGTTATAATTGGGTGACCGGATATCCGTACAGATATAAACTTCTATTCAGGTCTCTTATTAATGCAAAAATACAGCAGTATGAATAATAATATACATATCAGATTTTTCGAGTATATGTATTTTGATATATTATTGCTGTATTGACGATTTTGGCTCAATGTTTTTATTTGCTGCAAATATGAAAAAACAACTTGTAGATCAGCTTCAATAAAAAAAACAGTTCTAAAATGTAGATGAACTATTTTATATCAACATAATTAAGTAATTATTTATTTATTTATTTAAAACTTTTAACCTTTAAAGAAAAAAAAACAGGCTCGAATTTGAATTCCAAGACTATAAGAACTTTAAAAATATTTTCGGCCTCTATTAATTCTTCGCCAAACAATTATAAACTTTAAAAATCTTTCAGTTTATGAGAATTTTAAAAATATCAAATACAGTCTTTGCTGATTATGAAAGTTTTAAAAATAATCTGAATAGAAAATAGTCTTTGCCCAGTTATAAGAACTTTAAAATCAGTTGACCAATTTAGTCTTCTTCCAACTATAAAATCTTTAAAATGACCTGACCAAATAAAGTTTTTCACCAGCTATGAGAATTTTAAAAATTTTTGACTGAGATATTGTATGAAGATTTTAAAAATAACCTAGTCTTCACTCTGCTATAAGAATTACCAACAGACCAAACAGAGTCTTTGCCCACTACAAGAATTTTAAAAATTCATGAGAATTTTAAACCCATTTAAATAAAGTAATATTCTTCATATTCAGTTTTGCCCTTTTATGAAAAATAACTCATTCGCATGGGTATATATTTACATATATACTTGTGCAAATAAGCTTTCAAAAAAAGCACATTGTTATATAAGACCCGTACGATAAAACAAGTTACTTAGCTATTTTTTAACTGCTTGCATGCTGCCATTTTTATAAGTCTTCGATCTTAACCCGACAGCTTAATAAGCTTGCAAAACTATAAAAAGTTTTTTGCTCTTCGTTTTTGGTAAGTAGAGGAATCGTTTGAAATACTATTTAGTCAAAAAATTATTTCTTCTGACTTAAAAAAGTACAAGACAGATCTTTAACTTTAAGCCTCATTTACCTTTTTATAGATGAAACGAACTCTACGCTGACTACTGGAATAAAAAAAAATGCAAAAGCCAATCAAGTTCACAGATTTTTGTGTCGATTGATATTATGCACTGCAATAGACCCTTGTTTAACAATAACAACGTGCATAAATGTACCCAGGTAACCCGTTCGTCAACGGATTGCCTGTTTATTAACGGGTGACCCATGTATCATATTAAACCAGAACCCCAGACAATTCTATAGTAGGTGGTAGGGTAAAAAGTGGGTATATTTTGGACCAAATTCACCTTAATCCTGGTCAAAATTAAAATTAATTTTTTTAATTTTGACCAGAATTTAGATGAGTTTGGCCCAAAAAATCTACCCACTTTTTACCCCCCACATTCATTAGAATTGTCCGGGGTCCTATTAAACCGGTTTGTCAAAAACCTGATCCAGTTGGTAAATTTTTCGGGTCGGGTAATCGGATACACAGTTTTCCGGGTTAGAGGTTGGGACCCTAGTCGCACCAAGGTGCTCTTGAAGTATTCAGATGATGCCAGACCTGCTATAGATAGAGTATTGATAATAAGTAATTAACATAGTTGAGTTATATTATATATCTAATATCTAATAAAGGTACCAATGAGACTGTCAAAGAGTTAAAAAAAAATTAAAATTTCACTTATAACTGTATAATCAATAATGATAGCTATATTTTGATCAACATTATTTATACAAAATTTGATACCACAATAAAAAACAATTTAGCTATTACCAAAATATTTTTTGCCATTTTTAAAACAATTTTTTAGGGTTCCTGCTCGGGTGATACCTCCCCGGGTCAGAACACTAAGTTAGAGTACATTTCTAGAAGCAAAAATTTCACTAATCAAAAGGTATGATGCAAAAATAATAATATGCATACAAGTTTTTGGGCAGTATGCATTAGGGGTCTTAATGGGTCGGGTTGGGTCGGGTTTGGCCTCATGTCAAACCCGACCCGGGTCAGACCCGCCTTATGTCAAACCCAACCCGGGTCAGACCCGCCTCATGTCAAACCCGACCTGGGTCAGACCTGCCTCACGTCAAACCTGACCCGGGTCTGATCCAACTCAACCCAATCTGGGTTAAACCTGGGTCAGATTATAGCTGATATTAATTATAGCAAATAATGATGGAAGAGCATCGACACTTAAAGATAAAAATAGTCATAATGGTCATAATGAGTATAATTAGGTAGCTGCGCGATGCAGTCACGCTAAAACCAGGAACCTGATGTAATGTTATCTTGCACAACTGGTTATCAATTTATAAACGTCTCACTTGGAACAAGACACACACTGAAACAACTTTGAGGCGTAACTATACGCTTCTTTTCTCTTTATTCGTTGCAGTCAAAAGACTAACTTTTGTCTTCTATTTATATTAATTCTGCGATTATATATATTGTTTAACACTTATAATTCTCTAATTTTACTTTTTTCAATGTAATAAAATAAACTCTTAAATTCTACTATAAAAACATCTTTGCTACAGTGATAAATGATCACAATAACGTTGCACAACATTATAATACTTGTCATAATTCTGGTAAACTATATTACCAAATAAGATGTTCAAATTTATTTTCATTCTACCTTTGCACTTTTTGCTTTGTTATACATTTCGTATTAAATCGTTAACAATCACTTTATAGACAAATTAATTCATAGACAATTAATTTACAGACAAGATTATTCTACAGACGGTTAATTCACAGACAAATTCATTTTGTTGACTATATATTTAGCCAACAATTATTTAATAAATTGCACCAGCTTTACCGTAAATTCTCGAAACAACGTCCATGCCCGCTATTTCGAGAATTTGCGGTAAATTAAACTTAATTCTAACAACAATGACTAGAATTAATTGTCTGTGAAATTTGATGTCATTGAAATAACTGCCAATAAAACAAACTTGTTTGTGAATAAATCCATTGTAAAATAATCTTACCTGTAATTAAATTCTCTGCGAACTAAATTGTCTGTGAAGTAATTTTTGGTGTGTTGGTGCTACTGAATAGAATATTAAATAAAAACGCAATAAAATCAAAATAGACAACAATAAATACAATTTGAATCTTAAGGCAGTCTGATAGTGATTTAGAATATTTTACCTGATTTCGTTTCACCATATGATACATATCACTGCGTTCTCAGAATAACACAGATATTTGGGAGTGCTTGATGAAATTGGGCCAGTTTAGTTCGATCATGAACAAATGGTTTAAAACGATAACTAACACACATAATTATGGGAATAAGGGTCCTCTTTATTAATATGAATCAATACATTGGATTATTACAAAAATACTATCTACAACCCTACTTGTTCTTCCTCCATAAGCCAAAACCAAACCCTTATATATTTTTAATTCATATGGGAGCTTTAAATCACTCGTCAAATCTCACAAACGGGTGATAAATCTCCAAACGAGGAATTGATCACCTGTCTGGAGATTTGATTACCTGTTTGGAGATTTGATCACCCGTTTGGGCTTTGATCACCCGCTTGGAGGTTCAATCACCCGAAAATTTGCCAAAATAAGAAATAAATAACGATAAAATAACAATACTAACTAAAAATAGAAAAAGTTGAGCATCATACACGAACTGTAGGCATCCACTTATTTGCGCGGGTAATACAAGCTTCTGGAGAGGAAATAGCCAATCGGAAAGTGCAAATTTTGACTATTCCGGATCAGCCCGACAAAGAATTCAAACACGCGTAAAAGAAGAAAAAAGCGAAAATACCAAAAACTAATATTTAAATCGATCTTAGTGCACTAATTAAAAATGACGGAAATGAAATTTTACTTATATTAAGCATCACTCTAACCCTATAGCCTCTAACGTTAAGGCCCTAACCCTAAATTTTTATCTCTCGCACTTAGTTTATTTACAAAATCAGAATTCCTTTTTTGGTTTGTATTACCCGCGCAAATAAGTAAAATGGAACAGAAGAAGTATGTTATACTAGCACAGCACATTGACATGTGAAATGATAGCCTTTTAACGCCCAATCAAATGCAAGATTTTGCGAACTATCATTCTAGATGGAAGGTAACCATACACTCCATCAATTTGCATGACTGCGTTCCTGGTAACTCTGTCAATTTGCATGACTGCGTTCCTGGTAACTCCGTCAATTTGCATGACTGCGTTCCTGGTAACTCCGTCAATTTGCATGACTGCGTTCCTGGTAACTCCGTCAATTTGCATGACTGCGTTCCTGGTATGACCTAATTAGTAATTGCGTGATGCAGTCACTAGATCTTCTCTTTATTTATTAGTATAGATAGTTTCACTTCTATTTTTGTATAATTCATTAAATTCTCGATAGCACGTCAACGTGCTAGGCTTAGTAGTACTATCGTTAAATAGCACGTAGAGTGTTATACTATACATTAACGTGCCAAACAACACGTTAACATGTCATATATTAAATCCAAATATATATAAACAAATGAATTTAAATTCAATAAAGGGAGAGACATGTAGAGAAGTTCCCTTCGATTTTACTTAATATGATCTATTAATTCTTCTGTTCCTAGTTTTGCGTGATAGCGTTGCAGCTACCTTATTTCAAGATTTATGGTTTTATTACATTAAAATTCATAAAATACAAACCTGTGGTGTGTTCATTACTTTATTGACGCGTTCCATATTTAGATATATACTAGTCGATATAAAAACATCTTGTATATAGATTTATTCCTTTAAACCGATGAAAAAAGTGGACAATCAATATAAAAAATATTTCGTATGTAGTTAAAATGACGAAAAAAGGGGTGTAAATCACGCAAAGCTTGTGTTTATGGCCAGATAATATTATTATAATGTAATTTATATAACAATAACTTTACTGCACGATCCATTCCAGGTCTAGTATATAATCTGACCCAGGTCTGACCCGACCCGGAATTTTTCTGACCCGGGTCTGACCCAACCCAGGTTTGGTCTGACCCAACCCAACCCGGATTGGGTCTGACCCGAGTCGGGTCGGGTCTGACCCGACCCAGATAAGACCCCTAGTATGCATGTCTCTTTACTCTTTTTGGAAGTAAAAACAATTTTTTATTTTTTTTTATTTTATACTAGTCATTGTAAATTCAAATTTCACTATGATTAATATTTGCAGAATTATTGTTGAACCTCTTAAAACCGATTTTGACAAAGCTGATAACCTGTTAAATCAAAAAAATTAATCTGTTTCTACTTTTTGTTATTTTCATATCTGATAACCATTGTGAGTGGTAACGTGTCTTGGCTTTAGCAAAAAAAATCCAAGCAAATATAACTCAAGACCTGAAATGCACATTTTGTTAAATACTGGTCATTGTAAATTCTATATTCAAGATTTGCAGAATTATTGTTGAACCTCTCAAAACTGATTTTGACAGAGCCGATAACCTATTAAATCAAAAAAATTAATCTGTTTCTATTATTTGTTATTTTTATATCTGATAACCATTGTGAGGGGTAACGTGACTTGGCTTTAGCAAAAAAAATTCAGCAAATATGACTCAGAACCTGAAATGCGCTCTTTCAAATTTGTGCTATGGGGTTGAACTATTCGAATCAAGAAATTGATCTTTTTAGTTAAATCAATTATCGTTTTAGCAAAATAATGGCTATAAAAGAAAAAAAGAAAGTGTTACAAATTTGAAATCGTTTTATATATATTCCTATTGATTTTGACCTTTTGAGATCATGATCTTGATCCTAGTGCTCTGTTTTACTTTGCTACAAACAACTGTCTTATTTATAGGCAAAAAAATTTTATACTAGAATTATCTTTACCAGATATACTACTGTGCGACCTTTATTGTGTGTTTTAATAAGACAAAGTATGAATATGAAATATAAATATACTAATATAACCTGGTACAATTTATGATTATAAAAAACTCAATGCCACTTCTTATCAAGAATAATTATGTTAAAATGAAGCAAAAAAAGGGCTCATAGTAAGTTAAATAATATTTAAAATGCATTATCACATTTTATTATATTTGTACCAAATTTAATAAATCAATAGCAAATTAATAAACCATCTGATAATATCACTTTAATATTAAATATCATATCAGTATTTACTACCACTGAGCAAGTTTTCAAAAAATAACGCAAATTTTGATCAACAAAATTTTATGCTATAATTGGTGATAAATTAGAATGTTATCGAAAATTAGATCGTGATCTATGCATGTGAAAAAATTATACACAAAAAATTAGATCATGCATTAAACATGATCTAAGCATGTGATAATAATTATAACAATTAACATCACAACTATGGAAATTGCATTATTTTCAATAATATTAGGACTGTTTCATTATAGAATAACTAAAAATTATTATGTATAGCATTGCCAACATCGATTCATTTATACCAGGAACAGAGTAATATATCACAAAGTATATGGCACTATAGCAAGTTAAGTGGTGTGCATTTGCAAATCTTATATATAATTGGATGGCATACAAAGCACAGTAAACCATACTTAAACATCATAATAT
Organism: Gigaspora rosea; assembly: GCA_003550325.1. Classification (NCBI taxonomy): domain Eukaryota; kingdom Fungi; phylum Glomeromycota; class Glomeromycetes; order Diversisporales; family Gigasporaceae; genus Gigaspora; species Gigaspora rosea. The sequence goes on from QKWP01002225.1 coordinate 24,656, forward strand.
GTATCACATAGTACTATATGAATTGTTTAACCAAACATCGCTTTAACAGGTTTTTGTCTCAATTAAAGTACATGACCTTTTTTTATTATTGTCTTTTGGAATTGCACTAACTAAATATGTTATAAAACACATTACATGTCAAAAAGGAGTCAGTATTTACTATAGATAGATTGACAAAAATTCTAATATCTAAATCCTGATTACATATAAAATTTAATTTGTTTTGTCTCTCATTTTTGAGCATATCATGAAGAACATAAACAGTATTGTCCTTTTGCTATCAAGCAACCTATGCAGTTTTACTGAGCATTAGGGCTTTTTTTTTTAAACTACAAATCATGTTGTTGTCACGACAAGCTATTTGTGACTGTTGTCCCAACAGACTACATTTTTTGGCTGCTGTCAATCAAACTGATGTTATATCAGGCACAATTTATGGCTGCAGTCTCAACAGACCAATTAAAACAATGTTGCATTATTTTCAGGGTGGGAGGAAAGAGTCAATATAACTAGAACAAAAGTCAGGTTTTTTAAAAAGACAAAATCAATTCAATGAACATGTGACCATACCTGGGCCTATCACCAGTGTAGGAAATTAGTGTTCTCAGAGTTCTCATGAGAACACTATTATAAATTTGTGAACAGTATAAATTTTTTCTGTTCAATATTAAAAAATTTTTGAGAACAGTAAAATAATAATTTTGTTCTCATAAGTATAATAATTAGCTATATAGTTTTATGCCAAAACCAAAAATTGATAAATAATTTTGAAATTTCCAACACTGCCTATCACATGTTTGATAGGGTAAATAGATTTGAGACAAAAGTGCCTCAATACTTATGTATCGAGCAGCTATTTGTATATCTGACATCCAAGCAGCCACCTCAAAGTTCACATTATGATAGCGAACATTGAAGCATATAATTGATTGTTTAATTGATTGATTAGATGTTACAACAGTAACATTGGTCATTAGTGAATTTTGGGGTCCTGATTTGAAAATTAGTGTAACATATGATGAATTTTGTGAACAATCTGGGTTGCAAGATAGTGAAATCTGCTATGTAGAGTAGGGTGAAATCTGCATTTTATTATGTTTTTTATTATAGTAAAAGCATATTTTATTCTAATGTAATGAACACAGCAAATTTCACTAGTATTTCACTATTCCACAACTCAGGTTTCACCTTGCAGCATTATAATTATTGACATTTACAGTAAAATTTCATAATATAATATATCGCTTCGTTATAATTTATACTACTGAAAATTTAAAGAGATTTAACAATCATCATAAAATTTATCACGTGTTCTAGTGATGCAAAATAAAATATATCAAATATTTCTAAATTAGACTTTCATGAAATAACTCCCAAAAGTGTAATTTCAAATTTTGATCAGATTAAGCTTAATCCTGGCCATTATTCTAAAAAGACCTAGACATTATTTTGCATTTATATAATATATCATCCACTCTTAATTTAGCATAACTGTGCCGCGTAGCTACTTATTTTACAATAATTTATATTAGAAATCATGATAATTAATGAATAAGTTCTGTATATACCACATTAGTGAGTAAATCCCGTAACAGTAAATAATAGAAATAATAAAAATAATGATGATTCCGATATAACTATTCAAAATTACTATATACTCTGAAAGCTACAATAGATGATAAGATTCGTAATAAAATTTTTAATAATATATTACGATAAAAAAAAAACTGATAAGATGGGTGGTGCGAAGCACCACCATCGCACTAGTACATTTTAACATAATTCAACGCCATAATTGTTAAATAAAAGTATTCTTACCATATTTATTAATTATCCCATATAAACCCTTGTTATACAAAAATGTTCTATGCATATTAAATAATTCATTTATTAATTGCTTAGAAATTATTTTTAAATTATTAGTTAATTCTTAATTTTTTATCGTTAACAATTCATAATTAAGAATTAGAAATTCCCATCGCTATCTGTAACTTATAATCAAATTATACATTAAAAACTATCAACTTTAATAAATTTAATATCTCCCAATAAGGGTTTTTAAATTTTTTGCACCGATGCAAGAAATCTAAAAACCACAATTATACCTTATAAAGCCAAATATATGCATCAAAATTCTAAACCATATAAATACTTTATTAAAATCGATAATTTAAGAAATTATCTTGAAATAATGAATTCCGTATATTGACTAATTTTACTTAGACGCAAATGTTAATTAACTTTCAAATTTAATCTTTCATGTATAGCTGACATTATCGATTAAAAATATAATAAGCTTTGATACCTTTTTATGCGATACATTTATTTTATATCAAATGACCTAAACAAACTTAACCTTAATTCAATAACCTAAATTATTTAAATTTCGATCAAACAACCACTCTCTACAGTAAACCTTTCACTTTTATTCAACTTAACTTGGTATACAAATACCTATCCCAACCCAGCCCACTTTATACCTATCGCATGTATAATCATTATACAATTAATTAAACAAGACATTAAATGTAAAATACAAACTCTATATACACAATGATCTAATACTACGCAACTTTCAATCGATCATTTCTAAATTATTGTGCTCATTTAATTACAACCTATTCTGAATAACCAAATTTCAGCTAATAATAATAATCTATAATTTTAGCGTCATTTAATCCTTTTGAAAACCTCCCGAATAAATTACTCACTGCATCTGCATCCTGTGCAACTCAAACCTTGTTATTGATGATAAATAATTATTATTGTGTAAGCTATCCTAAAATCGATATTACTAAACAAACTTCAGCTATTAACTATTATCCTTATCAAATCATACTAGAGTATAAATTGCAAGTTTTAACTGATTTTTTTTTGGGGGAGTAGTAATTTTTTTATTTATATCATTTTAACGTAGATATGATTATCACGTGAATACGTCATGTAACGTATTACAAAATCATATATATTATCAAAAGAAATTAGCGTGTATGTAATGAATGATGAAAATTTAGAAGTCATTCGTATCGTAAGAAGAGGAACTATTGAAAATATAGGCACTAATCTTTATAAGACAGTGTTTTAGAAATATATTTGCATTGAATATAATACATTATACAAAAATCCGGCACAATGTTACAAGATTAAGCCTTTTTTTGGAGAAAGATGGAATTTATTCATTATCGTTGTTAATAGAAACGCTTATTCAAAAATTAAATTTCATGCACAATTCCTGGAGCTTATTAGCAGTTTACGAAAAACTTCAATTTCTCAGCTTACCAATTTGCCAAAATATTGCCATTAGCATTACAATATCTTAATTTGGGGGATTATCTGAACTCACGCAACAATATTTTTCTCAATCACAGTTGAACCTTGAAAAATTATTATTACGATAATGAGAAATAATTGAAGCACTAATCAGTTTTTGTATACGAACAATATTTTGAAGAGTGTACATTTATAATGAATATAGAGACTTGTACATGACTGGCAAGAGTTTAGAAAATATATAAGTACCGTTTTGATTAGATTTATGTTGATTGTTAATTAATATCATTTCGAGGTAATTATTATTAGTTTTTTTTTATAATAAGGATATCAACGAGATGAATATTAACAATCACGATTCTTTTATTATTACTTTTTATGCATCAAGTTAACTAATTTATATACTTTAAATTTATGATTCTCAAATTATTAGACATTAACATAAAAAGTCATTATAAACTTGAAATTCATAAACGTTAACAAATTTAATAATGATTTATGACAGTACTTGAGAATAAAATCATTGGCCGAATGTTAGCACTTTTTTCTATTCCTCAAATAAATTTAATTGGTCAACTAAACTTTTATGCAACTCTTGCGCCAAACTTGTTTAAATACGTGCTTAGCATATAGTGTAAGGGTGGTGACATATATTACGTAATATTTTTTACTATACCCCAATTATAAATTTATATATTTAACTTAAAACCCACCTTCCCCAAAATATTACGTAATATCTATCACCACACTAACTGTTAACGGTTACTTATCCATCATTAGTAAAAAATGGCTAAACTTTTTGAAAAGCTTTCAAAGGATTGCCTTGAACTTCTTGATGACAAAGAAGATTTCAATGTAATCATTAATGTTGGAGAATCAACAAATGTTAAGATATTCCAAGCGCATTCTAATATATTAAGATATAGATCTTTGTATTTACGTAATGAATTAGAAAATATTAATAAAGATAAAAATAACATTAAAACGATTAATTTACAACATGTTTCCATTCAACAATTTGAAATAATTATTAAGTAAGTTATTTATTTATTTTGGTGGTCCAGTAACTTAGACCTTTATTTAAATACCTAAACTATGTATTATTATTATAAATAAATTGTCGTCGTGTTTTGATTCCATTGATTTAGAGATTTAAATAAAGGACTATTTTTTTTTTTTTATGTTATGTATTTACTAAAGCTAATTTTGAATTACTCAATTTATAAACTTAATAAAGGTATATTTATGGAGGTGTGATTTTGTTAGAAAAAGATCAAGGAGCATCATTTATTTTTGAACTCATCCTTGTTGCTTTCGAATTTCTTCTTGATGAATTAGCAAAACACCTTGAAGTAAAATTAATTAAAGAAAATGCTGACTGGCTCCGTTTAAATTTTACACGCATTTATCATAAAAGTTTCCAAAATGAAAAACTTCAAGAATTACAAAAATGGTGCGATGATACTATAGCATTATATCCTGTTAATATCTTTGAATCAGAAGATTTCATCTCTCTTCCAGAAAATGCTCTAATTTCACTCATTAAACGAGATGATTTACAGATGGATGAAGGAAAAATTTGGGAACATGTTGTCAGATGGGGAATTGCTCAAAGTGCGGATTTACATCCCGATCTTAAAGATTGGTCTCATGACAGTTTCTTCACCTTAAAGACTACTTTACAGAATTTTTTACCTTTTATCCGTTATTTTCAAATATCAAATGATGATATTTTTGATAAAGTGAAGCCATATAAAAATATTCTTGAAGAAAATCTTTGGGATGATATACTCAAAAAATTTATTACTCCAAATAGACAAATTTTATCAACAATTCTTCCTCCACGTAAGATTTTAACACCAACATTCTCATCAAGAGGAATCGAACCATTTCCTTCAGAAGTTATCAATGAAGATCATGCTGCAGAAATTGCGTCATGGATTGATAAGAAAACTGAAATGTATTCTGTAACAAATAATCCATATAAGTTTAAACTGTTACTTCGCGGAACAAGAGATGGTTTTACTAAAGAATCATTTTGGAATTTGTGTGACAAGAAAGCAAACACTGTTGTAGTAATGAAGGTTAATGATACTGACGAAATTCTTGGTGGATATAACCCAATCCAATGGGATAAATCAGTGGGTAATTGGATAAGTCGTAATGATAGTTTTATTTTTTCATTGAAAAATGATACTATTCATTCCTCTATTCTAAGTCGCATAAAAAATTCTCGATATGCAATTCTTTGTAATTATAATTATGGTCCAGTTTTTGGTGGTGGTAATGATCTTCATATGGGAGATAACTTTAATCAAAATGATCATTGTTATTGTAATCATGATTCATATGAAAAAGTAATTAGAAAACAAAATGGTAAATCTTATTTTTGTGTAGAAGAATACGAAGTATTTCAAATTCAGAAAAAGTAAATATCTAGCAAATAGTTTCTTCAATATATGCATTGCGCAATGTATCGAATTATAATAGTAGTATCTTTTCTGTACATTATTGATACAGTATATGTACAGTAGAGTGTTCAGACTTGTGCAATCGCATTTGGACACATAAAATGTGAGCAAATTTATCTTTTTTTGAGTAACTAGTGCGATATTTATGAAAATGCAATATCGCATAATATCATCATAATAAAGTCTAATGCACATAATATGTAAATGTTTGATTAAATGTGATGTGTAATAATTAAACAATTACAAATGGCGAAGCAATTTTTGTCTAACTATTTTTTAGAATCTAATGCTATTTGTCTTTAAATGCTTAACATTAGTATTAGTATTTGAAGAATTTTTGGTTGTTTTCGTTTAACAATGGGAAAAGCAAAAAATTACAGCTCTTGAACGTGTAAATTCTAATAATTATACACAGTGGCTCTCGATATAACGGAGGCCATGGTTCCAGTTCTTTGTTCCGTTATATCAAAAGCTCCGTTATATCAAAATCTCATGATATATAAGATATTATAGTAAATCATAATTTGGTTCCATTATAATTCTCCGTATTAAGCAATATCCGTTATATCGATGGTCCGCTATATCGAGAGCCACTGTGTAAATCATAATTTGGTTCCATTATAATTCTCCGTATTAAGCAATATCCGTTATATCGATGGTCCGCTATATCGAGAGCCACTGTGTAAAACCAAATTCTATGAATTAAATGGCCAATGTTTTGTATTGCTTGTAAACATGTCATTAATCATACTAGGAGTTCATAATTCCATAATTGATGCTTATCATAATTCACCATCACATAAAAAAAGAAAATTCTTGCCAAAACGAATATAGGTTTGTTTTTTTATTTTTGGAGGATGTAGTTCTGTTTATTTTTTAGAGAATATAGGATTTTTTTTTTTTAGTGAATGTATTTTTTTTTATAATGTAGGGGGTTTTTTTAGAGAATGTAGATTAGTTTTTTTTATTTAGAGAATGTAGTTTTTTTTTTTTTTGAGAATTTCAAAATAAATAAAGAAACCTATTAATTTTTTGAAATATAGCTTATATATACCAATATAAAAGTGCTAACAAAAAAAAATTTACTATGATGCCCAAATATAAGCTCACATAGATTATTTTCGGTCCAGTTAAAGTATTATTGAAGCTGATGTTCTATTTGAGAAGATTAGTGTTTCTATGAACCTGAACCAAACTGAAATTAGGTCAAGTTCAGGTTCAGGTTCAATATTGAACCTGAATCTGAACTTGAAAATTTTTAAAACATGTTCAAGTTTAGGTCAATATTGAACTTTTAGAGCTAGTTCAGGACCCCAAAATAAACATAGATAAGTCAGGTATTAATTAGTTTGCTTATTTTTGGTTTTTTTAATAAAATCTTATTTATTTTAGTAATTTTTTGCTTATTTTTAAGGTTTTTACAGATCTTTCTATTTTTAGTAATTCTATAATAAACCTGATCTATCTATATATATTTTAGGGTTCTGCTAAATTAGGTTCAGTTCAGTTAATAAGTTTATGAACATGTTTAGTTTCAATCTAGCATTCATATAAACTAGTGCTTCTAGGTTTGGATCTAGGTTTGGTCTGGTTTAGTCCAGTTCAAAGTTTATATCAAACTTAAACTCTAAATTTTACAATTTCAAACTTCATACTAAACTCAAACTCAATCATAAGTTTGGTTAAATCTGGCTCAAAGTTTGAAACTAGTATGATTTGAATATATATATATATTTTTAAATACTTACTTAGAGTAAGAAGTATAAATAAATTAGTAAAATTTAGAGAATCATAGTATTTTGTATAATTTTATTAATAAAATTAGTGTACTGCTATTAGCACTATAAAAAATACTATCAATATCACAGATTTTGTATAATATAATTTTTTTTATTCATATATATAGATTATTTTGATAAATATTTTCAATTTTATTTTACTTGAATTCTATAGATTCATAGAATTAAAATAAAAAATTCATTGAATTTGGTCAAGAACTTGCAGAAATATCTTTAATAAAAGTTTTTGTAAACAATTTTGGTACAGCTTCTTTGTTATATATATTTTTAGAAATAGAAAACTTTTATTAAAGATATCTTTGTAAGTTCTTGACCAAATTTAATAAAAATGGTTTTATTTAAATTCTATAGATTTCTAGAATTAAAATAAAAATTTTATCAAGAACTTACAAAAATATCTTCAATAAAATTCTTGTAACCAATTTTGTTATATATCAGCAAAATAAATATATGAAATCTTTCGAAAGAAATTGCTTGCTGAAATCTTTCGAAAAAATTGCGATTGACCAAAATCTTTCAAAAGAATCGCAATCTTTCAAAAAATTTTGGTATGCATTTCTTTCAAAATATTTCGAAATATATTGCAAAATATTACAAAATATATTTCAAAATATTGCAAAATAGGCCAATAAAACAATTCAGACCTCTATTTAATTATTTTATTATGGGGGTTGCAGAAGGTAATATTTTGAATATAATCATGTAAATCTGCAGATTTCACAATGTTTTGCAATATTTCACATATTTTTAAAATTTTCGCATTTAATATCAAATTTTATATTTATTTATTATTATTATATATTATATTTTATATTTATTAAATATACATTTTTAATAATATTACATATTTTATTATATTATATTATTTTATTGCACGGGTCTCATGTGACAACCCGTGCTTTTTTCATTTACTTATTGGCACGGGATTGTTACGTTAGACACCGTGCAATAAAATAGTTATTATATGAGTGTTGAATAACCCATTACACACATGGGTTCATATTTAAATCCCGTGCCTTCAGCACGGAATATGAACCCGTGTGTACTGGGTTATTCACTACAACCCATACAATAACTATAAAATACAGTATTATTTTACATTATTAAACTACTTTCACATTTCGTCACATCTAATTCTATTACTATATACAAAATCTAGCTCTATACGCTTATTTTCGCTCACTTCTGCAGTTAGCTATTATCTTCGCTTCTTTGTTTCTATCATCTTCGAAATTCAGCTATTGCTATTTCTTTTGTTTTGGAAATAATCTTCGTTTCGCTCTCTTTTTCTAAATAGTTTCTAAAAATAGTAAAAAAGTAAAATAAAAAATAAAAAAATAACACAAAGTTTCACAAGTTTTCGCAATTATTCACAAGAGGACCCCAAATAATCTATGTGAGGTCATAGTTGAAAAATAGCTAATAGAGGGCTGTTTTTCAAAAAAGGTTATATTTGAAAAGTAGGTATTGGAGAAAAAGGTTATATTTGAAACCCGCTAAATAGCAAAATAGGTATATTTTAAAGTATGCTAATGGGGTAAATTTTATAAATGTTATATTTGAAATGTGCTAATGAAAAATCTAGGCTATAATAGTAATTCAGCAGGTAAAAAAGAGAGAGAAGTAAAAGAGAGAGAGGAGTAAAAGGGTAAGAGGGGTAAAAGGGTGAGAGGGGTAAAAGGGTGAGAGGGGTAAAAAAGGGAGAGAGGAGTAAAAGGAAGAGAGGAGTAAAAGGAAGAGAAGATAAAAATTGGTCAAAACAGGCTTTTTTTTTTTTTTTTAAGTTTTTTGGCACACTTTGTGGTATATATATTTATGATCCTTGGCAGCTTACATATCAAATGGGCTTAAAAAATTTTGAACTTTTAAATTTTTTTTTTTTTAGGGAACGTTTGTTTTTTTTTTTT
>QKWP01002225.1:34210-79853 GCA_003550325.1 Gigaspora rosea
TTTTTTTTTTTTTAGAAAACGATTTGTTTTTTTTTAGAAATGTTGTATTTCAAAAAAGGTAAAGATAGGTGAAAGTTTGATCTAATGTGTGAAATGTAGCTTATATATACCAAACCAAAACCGCTAACCAAAAAAATTTTTACTATGATGCTCAAATATAATCTCACAAGATTATTCGGGGTTCTTTCACAAGTATTTGCAAGTATTTGCAAGTTTTTGCTTATTTTCATTTACCCTCACAGATAGCTATTATCTTTGCTTCTTTGTTTTCTATTGTCTTCGCCTTGGCTATTTCTTTTGTTTTCGCTATAAGCTTTGTTTCATTCTCTTTCTCTAAATACTTTCGAAAAATAGTAAAAAAGTAAAAAAAAAATGCAAGTTTTTACAAGTATTTGCAAGTATTTGCAAGTATTTGCAAGTTTTTGCATATTTTCATTCACCCTCGCAGTTAGCTATTATCTTCACTTCTTTGTTTCTATCGACTTTGGCTATTTCTTTTGTTTTGGCTATAATTTTCGTTTCACTTTCTTTTTATAAAAATAGTAAAAAAGCAAAAAAATAAAAAAAAAGAACACAAGTTTTTGCAAGTTTTCACAAGTATTCACAAGTATTCACAAGTATTTGCAAGTTTTTGCAAGGTTTTGCTTCATTTCTCAGAAGTGTTGGTACACTTGCAAATTGCTGGAGAAATCTTGTATGTGCTAGAGAAGTTAAAACTAGTATTCTTGTAAAGTGCCAGAAAAGTTACAAAGTGTCGAAGAAGTCCAGAATAATAAAATAAAAAAATTTAAAAAAATAAGTTAAAAAAAAACAAACTAATAAAAAAAAATAAATTAAGCCCCAAATTTTTATTTCTCTAAAGTAAGAGTTCTCATTCTTGTAAATTCAGAAATTGTGAAAGCTAGGTAAATGTTTTTACAAAATGCCAAAAAAGTCGCAAAGTGCTAAAAAAATCTAGATTGGTTTTCTTGCAAAGTACAAGGACATAAGGGTTCTGTTCTTGCAAAGTGTCAGAATAAAATAAATTAATAAAAAAAATTTTAAAAATAAAACAAAAAAACAAAACAAAAATCATAAAACAAAAAATAAATAGAACGAAACCTTGCAAAAATTTGTAAAAACGTGTGAAAACTTGTGAAATCTTGCATTTGTAAAAATTTGAAAATTGCTTGTGAAATTTGTTGTGTTTTCTTGCAAAGTATTAGAAGTCTGAGTTGACATGCAAAGTCAAGTTGGTGTTCTTGCAAAGTGCTGAAAAGTTGTTGGTTTTCTTGCAAAGGGCTAGTGTTCTTGTAAAGTGTAGAAAAAAATAAAATAAATAAATAAAAAAAAAACAAAACGAAAGCAAAAAAAAGTGAAAACAAAAAAAAAACAAAATGAAAACAAAAAGAAACGTAAAACTAAATAGAAGATCTAATTTATAAACAAAAGATCTAATCTGATCTTGTAATACAGATTTGTAGATTAATTTTGATATATTATACAAAATTTTGAAGTATTTCAAAAATATAGTCAATGTGTCCTTGGTATAACCCAGGTTACATATCTACTAATCTAGCTAGTCCTCAAAAAATATTTCAAAAAATATTTCGAATTCACTTTCAAAATATTTCAGAAATATTTTGATAGCTAAAATATTTCAAAATACATTGCAAAATATTTCGAAATATATTGTATATTCGAAATCTTTCAAAAGATTTTGCAGGTTCACAAGATCTTTTGAAAAATTGCACTACTATAAATTTGCTGATGTAGCTTCTTTGTAATCATGTTTTTAAAAATAAAAAACTTTTATTAAAGATATCTCTATAAGTTCTTACCCAAATTTGATAAAAATTTTCAGCGTTGTTAAATCACACTACTGGTGTCCCATACCACTATAATTTTTATTATAGGCTACAGTGTAACAAGAAAATTAGGTGTAATGCAAATTTTTGGATATTTTTTAAAAAATGACTAAAATGCAAAAACTCATTTATAAAATTATCTTTGAGGCTCTAACAAAAAAAATTCCTTGTAAAATTTTGGTATAATCAATGCCCCTGCCCCATCCCAGGTCTTAACCCTAACCCTAATATTAATCGAAATTTAGGGTTTGTTTTTATTTTGATTTGCATGTTACACAAATTTCATATTACTGGTGCTGAACACCATGGTGCGATATAACATTTCTGAAAATTTTTTTTATTTAAATTCTATAGATTTGTAGAATTAAAATAATCAAATTTGGTCAAGAACTTATAGATATATCTTTAATGCATATGGGCTGATTTTTGAATTATAAGTAGAGTATATTTTTTAAAACTTTAAAGCTAAATAGCTTCTGATCTACTAGTCTGTTTTAAACAATTTTACTACCAAAATGTTTGTCTTTTTGAGATGATTCCAACGAGCCCAAAACCATTTAAATCCAATTACAAGATCTGCAATAATGCACTGTCAAATAGTGACACACCTAGAAGGTGGGGTTGATTGGTTAGACCTATGTATAACCAATCAACCACACCTTTTAGGTGTGTCACTATTTGACAGTGCATTATCTTACGATCCTGTGATTGGATTTTAGTAATTTTGGGCTCGTTGGAATCATCTCAAAGAGACAAACATTTTGGTAGTAAAATTGTTTAAAACGGACTGGTAAATCAGAAGTTATTTAGCTTTAAAGTTTTAAAAAAATATACTCTACTTATAAATTCCAAAAATCAGCCCATATAGAAAGTTCCTATAAGCAATTTTAGCACAGTTTCTTTGTTATATATATATTTAGAAATAATAAAACTTTATCAAAAATATTCTATGAGTTTTAACCAAATTTGATAAAAATTTTTTTATTTAAATTCAACAGATCTGTAAAATTAAAATAAAAAAATTTTTATTAAAGTTTTAGTTATAAATTCACTGAGATTTTAATGAAAGTTCTCTACTTCTAAAATATATATAACAAAGAAGCTGTGCCAAAATTGTTTATAGAAATTTTATTAAGTTATCTCTATGAGTTCTTAACCAAATATGATAAAAATTTTTTTATTTTAATTCTATGAATCTGTAGAATTAAATAAAAAAGTTTTATTGAGTTTGGTCAAAAACTAATAGAGATATTTTTGATAAAAGTTTTTTCATTTACAAAAATATAATTACAAAAAAGCTGTGCCAAAATGTTTACAAAAAATTTTATTAAAGGTATCTCTGTGAGTTTTTACCAAAACTCAATAAAAATTTTTTATTTTAATTCTACAAATCTATAGAATTAAAATAAAAATTTTTATTAAATTTAGTTAAAAACTCACAAAAATATTTTTGATAAAAGTAAAAATATAAATAACAAAGAAACTATACTAAAATTGGCTATAGGAACTTTATTAAAATATTTCTGCAAGTTTTTAACCTAATTTAATAAAAATTTTTTATTTTAATTCTACAGATCTGTAGAATTAAATAAAAAATTTTTATCAAATTTGGTTAAAACTAAAGATGCTAATGAAATTAAACTATTTCACCAAGTAAATGGTAAAATAGTTTCACTAGAATTATACCAAAAATAAAATTTTTGTGAAATGGTGAAATTGGTGAAATGGTGAAATGGTAAAATTGGTAAAATTGGCGAAATTGGTAAATTGGTGAATTGGTGATGTGAATCAGTGAAAATAGTGAATTTGTAAATTGGTGAAACAGTGAATTAGTGAATTTTGAAACAGTGAATTGATAAATTGATTGTCTTCTAAAAACAAGCACCTTTTCTTTCATTTATTTCAATGAGATCGATGAATTTGAATAGTTAGAATAAAATTAAGGTAAAGTTACTTGCTTATGTTACTTTACAAAATTTATTTTTATATTATGCATTTTGCATCTAAATTTGAACTTAAATAGTTAATAGTTTTGATCTATAAGTGTACTAGTAGTGTACTTGTAAAAACATAAAATGTAAAAATTTCAACAAACTCTACTTTTGAGAACAAATATAGTCTGAATTTCAGACTAAAATAATTCTGGACTCTGGAAATTTACTATTTCACTATTCTGCCATTTCACAATTCTGCCATCTTATTATTTTATCAATTCACCAATTTACCATTAACATTTCACCAATTTACCAATTCACCAATTCACCAATTATACCAATTATAACAATTTACCAGTTATACCAATTACACTATTGCTAATTGGTGATTAGTAAAATAGTGAAATCATTTCACTACTTTGATTTAATTTTACCAGCATCTATAGTTAAAACTCATAAAGATATCTTTGATGAAAATATTTTTTATTTCCAAAAATATATATAACGAAGAAGCTGTGCTAAAATTGTTTACAAGAACTTTTGACCTATGGATCAGTAGCATAGCAGGACCCTGAGCAATCTATGAACAGGGATGATAATTTTATGTGGCAACAAACTATTAATTATGCATGCAACAAAAGTAAATCATGCGCCTTGACGCTTACATTTTTATAATTATGTGCTATTCTGCATCCAAATTTCATATTTAATGCATAATTATGCTAAGGTTTGCAGAGTTTAGTATGCCCACATTCAGAATAATTCGGAACTTTCTCAAAATTTTTTTCTCGACCTTGCTCATAATTTGTGTTGATTGATTTTTTATTTGGAACTTTTTGGAATTGTATTTAAAGAGCTAATTATGCAAAAATTACTTAATAGCAGCATACTTTATGCAGTATTATATGGCAAATCTAACTTATTATACATTATCAATCATATTATGCGGATTATGCGATTTTATGCGAATTGCATAAAATTATCATCACTGTCTATGAACAGCTAACAATTTTAAAAAATTGTTATTTCTAAAAACAGGGACTGTCTAAGCCAGGTTCAGTAACGTGATATAAGGCTCAGCCAATCACCTCAGAAGATCAGACTGACCATTTTGTATAACCATATATACATCCATTTAATTTCATTAAAATCAAATTTTTTAAACTTTCAAATAAAGATATTTCTGCAACCACTATATCAATAATAGATTAATTCAATTGACAAACCTGTATGTACATACTGGCACAATTGACAATTTTACACAAATTTTTGTACTAAAAAGGGGTATCCATAAATAACATTATGTACCCTCTCATAGTAGCACTTGACCCCTCTACTATATAAAAAATTTTTCAAAATCTGTATATTTATATATATAATTTTACAAAAACCTGAATATATTGTGACACAGGATCTAATTTAGATAATTTAGGTACCAATCGATTCGTCTTAGTGAGATGAATCCAATAATACCAAAATCATTTTATTTATCACTAGATCAAAAGTATTCACAAAAAACTATTGATTTTATAGTAATTTTATAAGAAAACATAATAACCAATAGTATTTGGCCAATAATAACTTTTGATACAGTAATCCAAATGAAATTAAATTGGTACCATTTAAATTTTCTCACCGAGACAAATCAAATGGTACTAAAATCATTAAATTTGAACTACTGGTTCAATTTTTAAACAATTTTTTATAAAAAAATTATGTCATATTTTTTTGACCCTCCCTACTTATTAAAAAAATTTTCATTCATCCAACCCTCTTGTATAATGTTATTTATGGATGCCCCCAAAGAGTAAAGTGCAATGACAAGTCTCGTATTTGTAGAAGCCAAAAATAGGATAACAAAAAAGTAAAATCAGTGCTAGCATAAAATAATAAGTTTTTAGTACACAACAACTAGAATCTCGAACAAACAAGTAAAATCAAGGTAAAACCCAATATGTATATGGTCTTATATTAAATCAATTACCTGACAAGTAGGGTTCCTCAAATTCAAATCAAATCAAATATTGGATTAATTTGAATTTGCTCAAATCAAATTGACCCTAATTTGAATTTGATTTGATTCAAATATTTAAATTTGAATTTTTAATAGTAATTTTCAAATCAAATCAAATATTTGTCAAATCAAATCAAATTTGGCTATATTTGAATTTGATCAAATCAAATCAAATATAGTCAAATTTGAATTTGAATTTGATCAAATATTTGATTCAAATATTTGAAAATCAAATTAAATTGCAGAACCCTACTGACAAGGAAATTCTACACAGCACACAAATACAGAAACTGAATGACAAAATCATGAGCTACGATCTTCCAGTCAGATGCTAGGATTTGTTTACATTACTCTACATTCATGGTATTATAATAATCTGGTATAAAACCCACATATGAATTAAATATTTTACTTGCAAATAAGCATAATTTAAAATTATATGCAGGAAACTTGTGGAAATTTAAAAAATTTATTTGCGGATTCCACACTTGCATATCAAGTTTTACTTGCAAAAATTTAAATTGTTGTGGTCTGCAACTTCTGCAACCCAATTTCAGACACTGATTGCATAATTTGATGGGGTTTGTCATAGCAGAAAATTAGGATCTCTAAACCCCTGTATACCAAAATTCTGTGATGCACATTTTCATATGAGTGCGCCGATGCAGTCAGTTTTTTTTAAAAAAAAAAATTTTTTAAAAATCGGAAGAAGAATACAAGATCTGATCCTGGCCCTGATACTCTGCAAGACCATATGAAAATTGTGAAGAAACCATCACCAAGCCTTCATAATTCCATTAAAGAAAAAGAGAACAATCATTGCAAGATCAGATCACCCAATAGTGCTAAACTAAAAAGGAATAGTTAAATTGACAAAATTTGATTTACAATCAGAATGATGATGCATAAAACCGGTTGAATTTGAGGCTTTTTTTTTAAAAACAGCCTTCTCAAAGATAAATGTAAAAAAATCGATTGTCAATGATTATAGTGTGATGAGGTTGATCAAGAAAAAATTTGATCTTGTTCTTTTGTTTTTGCCCTCCATGTACTTTTTTTTATAAATAGTATTAGTTTTAATCTGTGTAAAAGATGTATAGATGTATCATTGATTTGTCTTGTAATATTTCTTTGTTCTTTGTTTAATAAAAGAACCTTATCATTAGGTATATTGTGAGGTGTTTTGTTGGTCTTGGTGGTTGGTGGTTGTCTGTTCTGTGACACCAGTCCAGATTTCTACCTTCAACAATATATAAATAGCACAAACTCATAAACTCTACTCAAACTTTATATGCACAAACACTATTCGATTAATTACCAATCCAGATAAGATCGGCACTATAGCTATATTATTATTATTTTTTTTTTAGTGTCAAAGTGCCCACTTTGGGGATTGGCTTTTATTCAAGATATATTAGACCTCGGCACTCTATATGGAGGAAAAGCCGATATTCGTACATTGACGAAAGTACAACTAGCCTCACCTGCAACTTTTGGTTGCTTATTTAAATAGCCACCCGAAGGTTCTACCCTAGCTGCCATACCTGCAACCCACATACTTGCATTGCCTATTTAAATCTCTGATCTTCTGCCACCTGCCGGTCCATCTTGTATCACTGGCACAGCCACCAGCTACTAAATCTAGAGTTCGTACCAGATACTAACCGCACTCTTAGAGCTAGTTTATCCTCAGTGGGAAACTTGGTAGAGTTTTTCCCATCCTACACAGGTATCACCTACTCTTTAGTAGCAACTTGCAGTCAGGGGTTACCTGGCTGCTATCATTACCTACTTCTGCCCTTGTAAAGTTCACATGACCCCAGTACTACTCCATTCCACTTTCAGTTTCTTTCCCCTGGAACTTTCCTTCCCCCGGTTGCTTTCTTATTTCCAAATCTGAAGACCCGGGAAGGTTGGTCTGCCCTAGCGAACCCAGGAGCTCCCAACTCCTGGTACATGATTTTACAACATATGTCCTTTTCCTCCGGTGCAATTCTGGTGGTCTGGTTAGTAGGGTCCATCATAAACCCTTTTATCGTAAGTCCAATTCCAGTCAGTCCGAACCGGTCAGTCCCCGTCTGATTCCTGTTTGGGCACCGTCAAAAGTCAACTACCCCTTTACTCAGATCTTGCCAAGTATGGTTTCCTGTTGTTCTACGGTTCTGTGCATAACACAGCACCTGCGCTCCCCAGGATCTATGTGCCCAGTTTTGTGTGTAACACAATGTCTAAGCTCCTAATACGAGTTGGTATACCCAGGAAACAGATTTGTACATCCGTGCTCAAAGTCAAGGTTACCGTAACGCAGGTAAATTTTTCAAAATCGTCTCCAGTGGGATTTGAACTCTGTACCTTTTGTTACAACTACTTGGGGATAACAACAATCCAACTACGCTATGTCGCCACACCCTTACTATAGCTATATTATTATTATATAAAATTGGGATAAACAAATATAAACAATATATAAGTAAATCTGATTATGACCTTTATGAAAAGTTTTTTTTGTACTAAATAAAAATATTATTTTTGATATATGTAAAGTTGTAGAGCAGTTCTTGTGCATTTACTGGTAAAATTTTATTAAAATGGGCCTGTAGATAAAAAGATATGAATAAAAACGACATTAAAATTCTTTAAACAAATATAAAAATTTTATATATACAGGCAGCATAATGGAAGTTGGTTTTAATTGGTCAGTCTTTGTATGATCTACCTGTGATTGCCCGTGATAATTAACCAATCAAATTACAGCACATAATTTTAAAAATTCATTATTTTAATATTTATGCTAACTCGATTTATAAAAATTTAACCAACTTGAATTGCTAGTACCTATATCGATACAAATAACTTCTTGCAAACTTAATATTTAGCTTTAAATCCATAAAAAATTTTTTTGGGGTATATTGCTTTTCTAATTAATCGATAGTCATAAAAATAAAAAAGAAATTTTATATAAAAAACAAATAAGTTATCACATATATTTAGAGAAAATATATTTTTTATCCTATCCCTTGATGCAGAATTAGCATCTAGGGCTCTTTATTAATTAGAGAATATTAATAAATTCGAACAAATTTATACAATAAAGCGAAATATTGTATAAACCAAAATCCAATAAGCTGACAAAATCTAAATATTAAACTCAGATCTCTTTCTATCAAAAAGCTTGTACTATTCAAGCTAAATAATTAATAATAAAAATTTGTTTGGAGTTAATCATAGTAAAATAGCTTAAGCAAAAAATATTTTAGTACTTTACCTGCTAAAATACAACTTTGCACAGTTTAATAGGCAAATATATTTTTCTTCTAAGCAAAGTTCTTAACAAATATTCTTTAATTAACTACCTTAGAGTATAAATAGCATGCAAGTAAAAAAAATTTTTATTGTTATTAGATAAATTATAAGAATTACTAAGCTTTCAGTTTGAATTGACTAAAAATAACGAGCAAAAAGTTCTTATTTTTCTCTGTTTATCAATATAAGCGAACTATCTTTTCCTATTTGATCTATAGCGATCTGAAAGTTTTAAACGACACTTTAGAACTTGAAGAATGTAGTTATAAAAAAAATCACCTGATCATACGAACGACTGGGGGCTGCAATATTACTCTAAAAAAATTTTTTTGTACAACTTCATATGATGAATATAATAATATATGATCTACAAGCCAATCATATTCAATCCAATGATCTAAATCAATAACTAATTAAAACCAATTTCCATCATGCTTATACAGGCCTGTTTCAGATTTTGTACTATCTTGTTTATATATTTGTTTTGCCCCAATTCTAAATATAAAAATATTGCCGATCTTATCTAAATTGGCAATTAACTGATATATCTATATTACCAAACTCAATTACTTCGCATCACTCAACCAAGAGAGTTGAATTGCTATCATTTTAGCATGTACTGTATATAGGTACGTCTGACAAGATACTAGACACTATATAAGCAATATCTAGAATTATAATCTGAATAATCCTTATCCTTGATTTGATATGTAATACAGATCATCTATTTAAAATTAACGGATACAGATATCTGAAATTAATCTGAATTATCAAATGAATCTGAATTTATCAGATTACGGATTTAAGCACTAATTAAAAATATTTTCTAAAATAGCTATAATTACTATATCTCTGCCTCATATATCAATACTATTATTTGGGCCCTCAAAAACCAGACAATTTGGCAGATTACGGGTTTTGAGAAAATCAGCAAAAATTATTTTGTTATACAAAATCAAAACAATCTAAAATAGTATATTCATGATTAACAAACCTGTTTAAACAGGATTATTAGATCTGTAGACCTGTAGATTGCTCAGTAAATCTATTTTTAAATTATTGTGTCAAAAGCTTTTAACTGTTGTATTACAAAATTTATTAATTGCCAATTCAGATAAGATCAGCAATATTTCTATATTTAGAATTGGGGCAAAACAAATATATAAACAAGGTAGTACAAAATTTGGATCAGGCCTGTATATATAAAATTTTTATATGATTTAAAGAATTTTAAAGACGTTTTTACTCATATTTTCTTACCTACTGGTCCGATTTTAATGAAATTTTACAAGTAAATGCACAAGAAACTGCTTTACAACTTTACTTATATCAAAAAATAATATTTACTTAGTACAAAAAAACTTTTTATTAGGTCTAAAACAGATTTACTAATATATTGTTTATATATTTGTTTATCCGCAATTCCAAATATGGTAATAATATAGCTATAGTGCCAATCTTATCTGGATTGGTAATTAAGTGATCTGACTTTTATTATTAAGTAAAAAAGTTTGGGCTTTAAATTTTACACCTAATCAATCAAACAGAAAAAATTGTCAAATTGTCTGGTTTCTACTTTTGAGAGCCCATTTGCTATAAAGAAAATATTCTTTTCTTTCTATGCATTAAATAGTTTACAAATAATAGCACTTGCTAATTTTCTAATCTTTTAGAATTTGCTTCTATACTAATGGATCTGTTATTGACCTTGGTAATCCACAATGCTCAATGGGCATTTCCTGGATCCAGGTTTTTAAAGATCAAATCATATACCAATTTTTTGCACAAATTCAAAACTGGTTATCATTATACGAAACTAAACTGGTTGCAATCCTATTAGCTATTTGTACATGCTCTTGCAACAGTACTATTCACATATATACTGATTCTCAATCTATTATATCTAAGTACAATTCTTTTTTATAATCTAACCACAATCCTAACAAAATTTATTTATACAACTACTGGCCTATTTGGTATACCTTTTTTAATCTTATTAAATTATATTTCTATACTATTATATTATATAAAGTTCCTTTATACAGTAATAACCAACTCAACAACTATTTTGACACTTGCAAAGAGCATACAAACTCTTCTTTTTAGAATTTCTCCCTAACAATATCTACAACCCATTCTTTTTTCTTTAATACAAGCAATTCAGTGTTGAACAACCAAATTGTCACTGTATTAAAAATATCTGCAATGCACACATTATTACAATGTAGTTTTACAAAATAGAGTCCAACATATTATTCCTATAGCTATCCAAATAGATTGGAATACTATATGGCTCTTTCTCAATAATAATTATACCAACTTTTACCCTACTCTATATGCTCTCTACTTTACCCTATATCAATTTACACAACTCTAAATATTCTAAATACATATTATGCATTTTTTGTAACCAACCAGAGAGCAGATTCACTAGCTTTATGCATATACTACAATAATATTACTCAAATAATTCAAAATATTATAGTTAGATCTTTCTAAATGCATATCATTGGGACCAGCTCTAAGGTATGTATTTAAAAAGGTTTGCATTTAGAGAATGCTTATTTTTATAAATCATATGATCAAATTATCTCAAACAAGTCATATAATATACAAAATTATAACATTAGTCCTGATTTGATTGGTTTGTAGTCATGTGATATGCATTTATATAGGAATTTATATAGGCAGGCCAAGAAATAGTATTCATATGCAGAATAAAGAATATGCTTATTTATTAAGCTGTCAATGGGCCAGACAATTAATATGCATTTAAAGAGGTTATACATTAGAGGAATACATTTAGGTAGATCTGATAATATTGTACAAATTTTCTTTTTTGAAATTCCAGATATAGCTGCTTTACAAATCCAATAACTCTATACTAATCTTTTTAACTACAATTACTTAAACCCAACATGGTTCCCTCTTTCAATACATTCTTTTTTTCAACAACTATTTAGAACTTTATTCCAATTCCACTAATCAATACAATATCTCGATACTCCTCTTACAAAATTGTTTCAAATATCACAATAAAACTTTTACTTAAAATTTTTGATAATATTTATGAGCAACTTTGAAAACTATTTTGTATTACACTTTTACAATAGACAAATCCTCAATATTATACCCTAGCATCTAATACTTTACCAATACCAACTTCATCTACTAACCTTTTAAACTCTTATTCTTTATTACTAAAATATACTAGAATTAATTATACTTATAGCTAATATAGTTGACCCTCATTAATATCAATCTCGTTAATAGAGTGTGGTGACTTAGAGAAGTTGGTAAGTTGTCACCCCCAAGTGGCAGGTCTAGGGTTCAAATCCCACTGATGATGCTTTGAAAAAATAGACCTGTGTTCCGGTAACTGTTTTCTGTCAATCAGTTGGGTACATTATCTGTGTCCTTGGTTACTATCACGAATGGAAGCTTTCGGACGAAGTTGTTCTCGTGACATAGACAATCCAAGGAACCAGAAAAACAGAAACCCATTTGGCAAGATCCGAGTAAGGAGGTAGCAAAGATCTTTGACGGTGCTACCAAAACCGGAATATTGGACCAGAGCCGAAGTACCAGACGTTGTCCTTGGGAACAAGGTCTACCAGCCTGGCTGCCGAAGTCACACCAGAGGAAAAGGACACATGTTAAGGAATTGGGGACCAAGGGAAGAAAAACCATAATGGCACCTAATGCCAGGTAGATCAACCCTTTTGGGCCAACTGGATTGGAAGTCTGCGAAAATCAGGAAGGACCGGTAGGAAAGTGATAGTGGGTACCGGGGTTGGAGCGAACCTTATAAGGGCAGAAGTAGGTAATGGTAGCAGTTGGATATCTCCTGACTGCAAGTTGTTCGCCTCTGTGAATGCATAAGTTACCGAAGTGTAGGTATTACCTAGGTGGTAGGGTATTAGTCGATCCAAATTTATCGACTGGCTAAGCAATTTTATAAAAATCAGCTAAGTCGGCTTAGTTGGCTAAATATAGAAGCCTTTTTTTTATTTATTTATTTATTTAATAAAATGACATAGTATGATTTGTTTGATGAAAGAGCACATTAAAATATATAATTAGCAAAAGTCAAATTTTATTTATGCTGATATTTACTTTAATTAAAATTATAATAAAATTTTAAATCGTAAAATTATTTAAGTATTTTTTTATTATCGCTATTACATATTTTTTAAAGACTTTTTTACTTATGAAACAGTTTTTTTTTACTAAACTAGCAGAAGTCTTTTCGATTTTTAATAGCTGTTTAGTGCATCAGAAGTGCGTCGAGTATGATCCGGGTTTACATGAGGAGAGCGTTGAGAATACAAAGCAAAATTTTCAATTATATTATATAATTGGAAATTCGCTTTGTATTCTCAACGCAGGAGGATGCTCTCCTCATGTAAACCCGAGTCATACTCGATGCACTCCTGACAGCTGTTAAAAATCGAAAAAGACCTCTGCTATCTAAAATTTGTATTTGAAACATCACGCATAGAGATATAAATAATCTTTATTGATAGCTTACGCTAATGTTTATGATCCAAATATTTGTAAATAAACATTACTCATTTTATATTAATAAAAAAATTTTTAATCTAACTCTTATTGCATAATTTGGTTTGTAATAGTCGATTGAGAAAGCAGCATGCAATTTACTTCCTGCTTTAACATATAATTTGAATAATTAACATATTTTAAATAATTACTATAAAAGGTTTAAGCTATATGTGCTTTGATCAAGTTTTATTTGATACTGAGATCATATTATGCATTTCTGTAAAAGGCTAAATGCTAATTAAAAATTTACGATTTTCAGGTGGGTTAGTCTAAATTGGGTCTTTAGTCGACTAAGCTGACTTTTTGAAAATCGACTTACTTAGTCGGCTAAGTCGACTAAGTCAACTAACTCTGAGTCAACTAATATCCCTACTGGGTGGGATAGGGACTGCTCTACCAGGTTTTCCGCTGAGGATACAAAATTAAAATGGGTCCTAAGGATGACAGATAAGCATCCGGAACTGGCTGACTGACTGCTTATGTAATGGGCCTGTTCCAATGATACAGGATGGGTTGGCAGGAGGAGCAGGGATCAGAGAGTTTAAATAGGCAATTCCCTAGTTGGGTTGCAGGTATAGCAGCTAGTGTGAAACCCGCAGGGTAACCTTCAGGCGAACTACTTAAATTAGATGACCAAAAGTTGTACGTATAGCTAGTTGTATCCTCGTCAATGTAGCAAATGCAGGTGGCCCTTAGTGTGACACTGACCCAAATATCCTGAATAAAAAATTCCTCAGTCCCAAGGCGGACACTTTAAAAAAAAAATCAATTTCGTTAATAGCAACCTAAGCTACAAACCAAATTTTTTATAAATTTTTATATATTAAAATTCTTTATATATATCAACTTTAATATAAATTCTTATTAATATCATATCTACATGAATATAATGGTGGTCCAAATAGTTTGATATAAACGAGAAACAACTGTATATAGTTTTTCTGATCAACTACATAATATAAATACTAATTTATATTCACTTCTAGAACATGTATTTAAAAAATTGGTATCTTGTCCTACAAATAGATCAAATATAGCACTAATACCAATTTTATATACTATATTCAAATCTAGATTTAAATTAGATAGTATATTTGTTTATAGTCTAAGTTTTAACTCTTGTAATATAATTTGTATGAAGTTATATTAATTGTATTTTTGAGAAAATTTTATACAAATTATTAATAAAGATAAGGGTTTACATAGGTCCTTACCCTCTAGTGATAGGATCAAATTTTATAATACAGTATTTAAAAAAAGCTCAAAAAAACATCTTTAACCTGAAAATAAGCTACCCACAATTGACAAAAGTCACTACATAGTAAAGTCTAAATTTTACTAAGTAAGTCGATTAAAATCACTTAAGTAAACTTATTCAGCAGGTCAAAATACACTTATTACAAAATTTTTATAATATTAGAGAATTTTTTATTAATTGACTTTTGATTTTTGCATTTGATAGAACAATTAAAATTATTTTAAAAAATATATTCAACAAACATAAAAATTAAACGTTAAATAATAAAAAAATTTTTCAATTTAATAAAAATTTCAAAGCATATATATTTTGATCTTCTAACCAAGTTTACTTAATTGATAATTATTGATTAACTTAGTAGAATTTAGACTTTACTATGTAGCAACTATCAGTGATTAACTAAAAATTGATTTTACTTCAATATTATTGGCTATTTATACTACTATATATATATAGGATGTGATAGATGGGAACCCCCTAGAAAATTATGTGATTTACTGCACTTTTCTTAAACTTTTTTTATAGAATTGTATAGTCTTAAAATACTTTAAAACAATATTTAAATATATAGTTAACTTTTAAAATTTTTAAATAATTAAATTTAAAGACTATAAAATTTAGTACAAAGTATTAAATTTAGTACAGATAAATTCCAATCCATTAATAATTAAATATGTACAATAGCTATATTTGAAAAAAAAGAAAAAAATTTTTTAAAAAAAGATATTTTAAATAATTTTGCAACCAATATATAGTTTATGAGCTTGTGCTATGCAAGTGCATTAATGTGCATATAATAAAGATATAGTTAAAATTTAAGCAAACTTGAATTATTAGTTGTGAAAAAATTAAGTTTTAAAGTTAGTCTATTTGATTTTTTTTACTATATATATAAATTACTATAGTAAATTATATACTATTAATAAATTTTTTTATTTTATTAATAAAATAATCAAAAAAATTAATTTTTATTAATTCAATAATCTAATAATTATATTAAATTAAAAAATTAAAAATTAATTTGTACCAAAATATTTAATAAAAGCTATTTGAGGTACAAAATCTTTTTGTACTAGACTATATAACAAAATATCAAGTTTTATTCTATTATTAAAAATTTGAAACTGCTAATAATAATTTATTAAATAACTAGAGTATTTATTGTATATTGGAAGAAGAGTTAGATTTAATCTTGATTTAAATCAATATTGGAAAGGGAAATTATAAGATTATTTTTATTTTTATTTTTATTTTTTACTTAGGCAGTTTCACCAGTATTTTATTAAGATACTAAGTATATCACTACATAATACACTTGTTTACTCCTAATTTGCAAATCTGACATTACCCGGCTGCCTTAACAGTGAACAAGAACAACCTGCAACACTAATTTGAAGACGAATCTAAAAACTAGAGGCTATGTTAAACTAGCCTAAGTGCCACACCAAAATGGCTTCTTCTTTCCTTCATATTCCTTTAACTAACAAGGAATTTACTAAGGACAAATAAAGAGAGGGGGTAAACAAAAAAGATCAAAGCCAAGAAAACGAGAATACAAAAAGAAAAAAGAACAAAAACGAAAAATTGAAGAGGAAAACAAAAAAGAAAAAAACCACATGGTATAGCATGAAGGCTAGTCTAACAAAAAAAGAAACAAAAACTAATGGAAAAAGGAAAAGGAAATACACTATTATAACCCATGGTAGGTTGAATAAAAATTATATAACAATTGCAACTATTGTATATCTCTACTATAAAGCAATGCTTTAACTAATATCTTCTTCTGACTATACGTCCAACCTCGGATGTCCCTAAACCATCTAACTAGAGCAACATCGTATGGAGTAGCGCTGAAACTGTATTCGTAAACAAACACGTCACATGGTTGCATTCTACTGGGTTCGTCCGAATTTGGAAAAGTAAACACTGCTAATCGTTTGGAGGGAGTAAGCTAAATCGCCACTTTTTGTCGAAAATTTTGGAAAAAAACGGCAGTAGGGTGAGAGGAGTATTAGGAAGTTTCCACTTGTAGTTTTAAGCGAGAGTATGTTCTTCTTTAACAGAAAACTCGTCATTTCCTTATTTCACCCTTTTGGGAGCTGACTCTGGTACTAGATTTTTCGGTAAGTGATAAACTCTAAGCCTGTCAGCAGGCAGTCTATGAACTTTGCCTCTAAACGACAAGTGCCATCCCGCGGTAAGTGATGAACTCTGAAGCTACTAACAGATAGTCGATGACCTCTATCCCTAAATAATAGATGCCGTCTTATGGGATTTCTCAAAATTCTCCGGCTTATCTTAGTTTTAAGTAAAAAGTTTTTAGAAATTATGTGTACAAGTGATCGTTGGAAAGAGTTGTGTTTAAAAGATTATTATATCTTTCAAAAATTGCTTTATTATATATATAGTTGCCAGCATAGCAGGCTTTTATTGTAATTAGCTGCTTTTTGTAGATTATCTCATAATATTTTTGGTTAATCAAAATTATTCGCAAAACAAAATTTATACAAAACTATATTCTGATATAATTAATATTTTAATATTTTTACTACTAGGATTTTTCAAAGTTGAATCAAATAAAATATCAGGCATATTTGAATTTGATCAAATTGAATAAACCATTTATTTGAATTTGATTTGATCAAATCAAATCAAATCAAATTTATTTGTAATTTTTAAAAAATTTTAAAATTTTGGTCACTTTTCAAAATTTTCAATTTACGCAAAATTTTACTAAGTTAATTAATTTTTTGTATTAAGTGAAAAATGTTCTTCTAATCAAAATAGCACTAGTTTCATAAAACAATAAAGGTATGTTTTAATTAAACTTTGTGTAAATAGCTATTGAGTCTATAGTTTCAATAAAAATTTTCAAATATTTGTTGAATCAAATTGAATATTTTGTCAATTTGAGTTTGATTTGATTTGAAATTTCTGTATTTGAATTTGATTTGAAATCAAATATTTGATCAAATCAAAAAATCAAATTAAATTACAGAACCCTAATTTCTATTACATAAAATCAAATTGGTATTAATAAAGATATTACTATAAAAAATATCAACTTAACAGTTATTATAAAATGTGCTTATGGTGTTTTACAACCATAGGTAAATTAGATTTGCAACTTTGTATAACAAAACATAAAATAAAATTTACAAAACAAAAAATAAATTTTAATTACTTTAGGGTTAGAGTAAGGCCTAAGATTTTATTGGGGCATTAGTATAAACAAAATTTAGCAAAAAATTTTTTTATTAAAGCCCCAAAGGTGGTTTCATAAGCAAAATTTAGAGATATGAATGTGTTTTTAAAAAATGCAAAATTTTTTGTTGCACCTGATCTTAAATTTTGATTGACTATTCTAATAGTTTTGTATAACATATTATAACACACCATAGGTGCATTTTAGTAAAACTCCAATTTAATGTCTAAAACTATTCTTCATACAAAAAATTCAAGTTTTTATTTTAAAAAATACTATTACACAATTTAAAAATATATATATATATATATATATAAATTACAAAAAATATAAACTATTATTTTAAAAGATTATAAAAATCATATAAATAATTTTTAATTGCACATAATGATAGTTAATTAATGCCAAACAAATTTAACTATATTCTAAATTAATAATCTTAAATGTAGCACTATGCTTTAATAAAAGATGTAACACAATATTTTAACTTTTTTAAAGTTTACGAGATTATAATTTCATTGCTTTATAATACTACTATTTACTAGCAGTATGTGTCTGTTTTTAGAAAAATAAATATGTTATAAATAAAATAGATTAGTATTGCAAAACTTTTAAAAATAATTTATTTTATTAAGTTTAATACATTGTAGATTAATTCAAATATCTAAATATACAACTTATCTAACTTTTGAATTACCTTATCAACTACCAAATTACTTTGGTGCATTGTAAATCTGAAGGTGTAGTTTCAAATTTTTATATTATAACTTTTGTAAATTCATATTTGCAGCTGCAAATTTAATTTTATGCACTCTTGTAATAGTAAATTATAAGATTATATTATAATGAAATGATTTTCAAATATTAGCTAATCATAATAAAGCCCACTATGCTATGGTTGCTATTTCCATTATTGATATAAAATAAAGTTTAGTAATTAAAAATATTTTGAATAATAAATATTATAATCTTTTTAAAAATTTTTTATCAATATTAAATTTACTATATTTTAATAAAACGATTTGATTGCTTTTTCTTTTTTAAATTAATTTTTTTTTTTAATTTTTTTTTAATTTTTTATATTAGTATTATAGTATGGACTTAATTAGGCATCACACACTGAGATGTGCTTGTATATCGCACCCCAATAATCTACCAATTAAATTTGAAGATCAGGTGTAATGTGAAAATTTTCTTTGTATAACAAAATAAAGAAATTTTTCTAAAATTTGTAATATCAAAAAATTTAATCTACTTAACCACCTTTCACGCTCCAACAAAAAAAATTCCTTGCAAAATTTTGGTATATACTATCATCTACTCTAACNCTTTGTATAACAAAATAAAGAAATTTTTCTAAAATTTGTAATATCAAAAAATTTCATCTACTTAACCACCTTTCACGCTCTAACAAAAAAAATTCCTTGCAAAATTTTGGTATATACTATCATCTACTCTAACTTCTAACACTAACCCTTACGCTGACCTTATATTAATTTAAATTTTTGTTATATAGAAAATTTGTTACATGGATTTACAAATTATGTTACATACTGTATGCGATGAATTAGCATATCGCAGGGTGCGTTGCATATATTTATCCTTATATTAATTAAAATTTAATCAATATAAATATTTGTTATCCCTTTTATCTCTAATTATATTTGCAAAGATATTACATAATATAAATTTCTCAAATTACATAAACATATAATTTAAATGCATAAGTGTGGATACACAAGACTTATTACATAATTATGTAATTACAACATATGATCATCAATTTAATAAGTATATTGTTGCATTGTTATTATAATTTGTATTATTGCAAAAGTATAGTTTTGATAGATCTGCAGTTACTTTTTTGATAGGACTACAATATATCTATATCTAAGCCACAATTTTTATTATGTACTCTAAAGATTTTTTTTAAACTTTGGGTAAGTATATTTTAGCAACTCCCAACCAAATTCAATAATTTTTTTATTTAGTTCTTCAGATATGTAGAACTAAAATAAAATTCATAGAATTTGATTAGGTGGTTATAGAGATGTTTTTATTCAAAGGTTTACAAAAATTATGCTGCAATTATTGATATGTTTTGGTTATTTTAAAACTTTGAAATATCCTGGCAACAACCTTGCCAAATTTGATGAATTTATTTTTATTCTACAATACGTAGAATCAAAATAAAAAAATCCTTGAATTTGGTTGGGTAGTTGTCATGATATCTTTGTTCAAAGTTTTATAAAAATTTTGCTACAGATGGTCATTTGAATGTTTACAAAAATTTGAACAAAGATATTATAACAACTACCCATTAATTCAATATATATATTTACTTGAACTCTAAAGATCTGTAGAATCAAATTAAAAAAATCAATGAACTTGGCTGTGTGTTAGTTGAAATTTCTTCATTCAAAGTTTTCTAAAAATTTTTGCACAGTTATTATTTTTATAGGCATTTTGAACGTTTCCAAAATTTGAACAAAGATATCTTGGCAACCACCCAACTAAATTCAATGAATTCTTTTATTTGAATTCTACAGATCTATAGAATCAAAATAAAAAAAATTGAATTTGGTTAGGTGGTTGTCAAGATATCTTCGAAACGCCCATTGATAGCTGCAAAACAATTATTGTAAACCTTTGAACAAAAGATTTTTTTATATTTTACTTCTATATATCTGTAGAATTACAATAAAAAATTATTGAATTTGGTTGGGTCGTTGCTAAAATATCTTTAAAACAAAACCAAATTCTATGTGGTGCATGATAAAAAATGCGGCTTAGATTTTTAGATGCATCATAGGCTATCAAAAAAGCATCCGCAAACCTATCAAAAACGGTACTTTTGCAGTATCGTAACTATATCTGATATTGAAACTGTCACACGTGACAAAAATCAAAGAATCTTCGTTGATTGTTTTGTCTCTATTATTCTATTCATCATAGGAATTTAATCGAATGCACGAAATATACAGATTCTGATCAAAAAAATACTGTAATAAATTAATACTTCTTTACGATATATTAAGAAAAATCTTGCCCTATAAACCAGTTTTGGACCTAGATCGTAAACATGAAATGCATCGATGCATCAATTATGAGAATAAGAAATACCCGTTTTTCTAAAATCTAATTATATTTATTAAACTCCGAGTATGGTCTAAAATTTGTCACCTTAAATAAGTCGAGCCTAAAATCATTAACTGTTCGCTATAAAACTGTAAATACCTTACTATTAGGTTAGGTTAAGAATACGTTTTCGTTACTAAATTGGGGTTTGTAATACGCGTTACACATGATTCTTAATTTTAATTGGCTATTAAATTTTTAGTCAGCTCACGGGGAGCGCCAAACTTGATAAATACGTACACAATGAAATGCAGATGTGTAACATATACGTCGTACGTAGTAGACTAAACAAATTCAAATGTCAAAGTTTTTCGAAAAGCTTTCTAATGACTGCCTTGAACTTCTTGATGATAAAGAAGATTTCAATGTAATCATTAATGTTGGAGAATCAACAAATACTAAGATATTCCAAACGCATTCTAACATTTTAAGATATAGATCTTTGTATTTCCGTAATGAATTGGCAAATATTAGAAAAGATAAAAATAACATTAAAACGATTAATTTAAACCATGTTTCCATTCAACAATTTGAAGTAATTATTAAGTAAGTTATTTATTTTGATGAATCAGAAATTAATCCTTTATTTAAATACCCAAACCTTGTATTGTGGGCAGGCTTTCGTATTTTGAATTTAGGGATTTAAATAAAGGGTCAATCTTACGAATCCATTAAGTTGACTATTTAATTTATATAATTAAAACTAATTCTGAAATTACTAAATTTACAAACTTAATAAAGGTATATTTATGGAGGAGTGGTTTTATTAGAAAAAGATCAAGGAGCATCATTCATTTTTGAACTCATCCTTGTTGCTTCAGAGTTTCTTCTTGATGAGTTAGTAAACCACCTTGAAACACAATTGATTAATGAAAATGCACACTGGCTACGTTTAAATTTTACAAACATTTATCATAAAAGTTTCCAAAATGAAAATCTTCGAGAATTGCAAAAATGGAGCAATGATATTTTGGCAAAGTATCCGGAGAAAATTTTTGAGTCAGAAGAATTCGCCACTCTTCCGGAAAATGCACTAATTTCGCTCATTAAGCGAGATGATTTACAAATGGATGAAGGAAAAATTTGGGAACATGTTATCAGATGGGGAATTGCTCAAAATAAATATTTACCGTCCGATCCTAAAGACTGGTCTCATGAAAATTTTCTAACTTTAAAGACCACTTTACAGAATTGTTTACCTTTTATCCGTTATTTCCAAATGTTAAATGATGATATTGTTGACAAAGTGAAACCATATAAAAATATTCTTGAAGAAAATCTTTGGGATGATATACTTACAAGATTTCTTACTCCAAATAGACAAATATTATCAACAATCCTTCCACCTCGTCTGAAACCAACATTTGATCCATTGCCTTCAAAAGTTATTAATGAAAATAATGCAGCAGAAATTGCGTCATGGATTGATAAGAAAACTGAAATGTATTCTGTGAAAAATAATCCATATAAGTTTAAAATGCTTCTTCGTGGAACAAGAGATGGTTTTACTTTACAATCATTTTGGAATTTATGTGACAAGCAATCAAATACTGTTGTGGTAATAAAGGTTAATGGTACTGATGAAATTCTTGGTGGATATAATCCAATCCAATGGGATAAATCAGTTGGTTGGTCACGTTGTAATGGTTGTTTTATCTTTTCCCTGAAAAATGGTGCTATTCAATCCTCTATTTTAAGTCGTGTAAAACCTTCATATGATGCAATTTATTGTCATTATTCTTATGGACCAACTTTTGGTGGTGGTCATGATCTTTATATGGGAGATAATTCCAATCAAAATAATAATAGTTATTGTTACCATAATACATATGAAAAAGCGATTAGAAACCAAAGTGGTCAATCTTTTTTTTGTGTAGAAGAATATGAAATATTTCAAATTCAGAAAAAAAAGATATCTAACGAGTAGCTTATTCAATATGTGTCAGTACATAATGTACACAATTTAATTATAACATTCCTTATTGAAATATAAGTAATTAATATCTATAAAATCTCTTTATAATAAATTGCAATATTTTAAATAATAATCACAGTTATCGGACATAATGCAACTGTTTGAAATATAATATTTTCTCGTAAGTAAGTTAGTTTAAAGTAAAAGTGAAAGCAAACCGAAAGCATATATTATGTTTAAAACTGTCTATTATTTAATAACATTAGCATATACGTAACCAGTGCTTCCGGCACGAAAGAATGTAAGATTATCATAATTTTGTATAATTTATGCGTAAGTTCAGTAAGTTAATTTTCATGTAATTTATAATATGTAGTTTTTGAGGTCAAAACTTTTGATAATTAAAAGTTACAGAGCGGTGTTGTCACTCAGAAAACTCAAAGTTTGATACCGAATAACGCAAAATTTTATTATCATGAACTGCTTCAATTTATTATTTAACTTGCTCAGAAATAACACCTGTATATAATAATTTTATAATTGAGGTGAGAGTCTGACAGTCTTGCGAACAGTCTAAAAGATTTGGACATCCAAAATATACTGTATGTACAACATAGGTGTTGCATGCAAATCCAGGTCATTTGTTCTTGAAATCAACCTTGTTGCATCTAAGTTTATTCTTGATGAATCATTAAAACTCCTTGAAACACAATTAATTAAAGAAAATTCAAATTTGCATCGGTTAAATTTTACGCGCAGTTATCAAAAAGTTACCAAAATGAAAACTTCAAGAATTTTAAAATAAAGCTTGCGAAATAATAAGTTTTTGGATCAGAAGACTTCGTTTACTCTTTCGGAAAATGTACTAACCCTACTCATTTAGCGAGATGATTTACAGATGGATGAAGGACAATTTTAATCCATGTTGTCAGATGGGGAATTGCTCAAAGTGAAGACTTACATTCCGATCTTATAGATTGTTTCATGTCTGTTTCCTCACCTTAAAGACTACTTTACAGAATTTTTTACCTTTTATCCGCCTATTTCCAAATATCAAATGATGATATTTTTGAAAAAGTGAAGCCATAAAAATATTCTTGAAGAAATTCTTGGGCTGATATAGTCAAAAAATTTATTACTCGAAATAGACAAATATTATCAACAATTCTTCCACCACGTAAGATTTTAACACCAACATTCTCATCTAGAGGAATCGAACCATTTCCTTCAGAAGTTATCAATGAAGATCATGCTGCAGAAATTGCGTCATGGATTGATAACAGGGTTACCGAAAAATTAATTGTGTTAAATTGTGTAGTATACACAAACAAAATTAATTACTACTTTACTTTTTTAGACTTTGTTAAGATATAATTTTTAGACAAGTAATTGAATGTTTATGATAAGGCTCACCCAGTTAAAAATATTAACTACACTTGCTCTACTTGCTCTGTTTGCTATATAGCACTTGTAATTTACGTTCATTGCTTTGTACAATTTGCAAATTTCAAATTATAAAAAAAAGAAATCAGTTATTATCTGATTTCTTTGTGTAGTTACGCATATTATTATAAAATTTTTGTTTAATTACAATTGCTGACGTTAATATCATATATGATACCTATATTACTTTTATCACATTTGCAAATCGCAGTAAAAATTGCAAATAATTGATTAATTGTGACTGCGTCCCCAATTCATTGAATTGAGTTCAAAAAATCGCAATTAATCGCCCTTACAATCAATTATTCGGTAAGCCTGATTGAGAAGAAAACTGAAATGTATTCTTGAACGCATAGTCCATATAAGTTTAAGCAGCTACTTCGTGGAACAAGAGATAGAATCAGTTTGGATTTATAAGACAAGCAAGCAAATATTGTTGTAGTAATGAAGGTTAATGGTACCGACAAAATTCTTGGTAGATATAATCCAATCCAATGGGATAAACTAGTTGGTAATTGTAATGATGGGTTTTATTTTTTCATTAAAAAATGATACTATTCAATTTTCTATTCTAAGTCACGTAAAAGATCCACAAGATCTAATTCTTTGTGATAGTAATGATCTTCATATGGGAGATAATTTCAAACAAAATAATAATTGTAATATGAAAAACCAAGATGGCACATTTTATATAGAAGAATATGAAAGTATTTCAAATTCAGAAAAAGTAAATATCTAACAAATAGTTTGCTCAATATATACATTGTCAAATTATAACGGTACGGTAGTATCTTTTCTGTAAATTATTTAAAATACTAAGCGTAATTTTAATACAGTATATGTACTGTACAGGCAATCAAAAAAGGAATTTGATTACATATGTGTGTAGTATTATTGTTATATCAATAATATCAATAAGCACTATGCAATGATATAAATTATCTGAATTATTATATCTAATTATGAACTTTTTCGTTATAAATTATATGTCATTTTAAAAAAAAAGATTTATCTAATTGTTGTACTAATTCAGCTATATTTGTTAGAATTGTTTATCTAATTAAAAAATAGTCTTATTAATTTTAATTAATTCAATATACAATTATGCAAACATTTATTTGTCCGTCATTTGTAAGAGTCTGCTACAATGAATCACTTATGAGTATTTCTTTACATTATCGATCAAATAACCAATCTTTATGAGCATCAGTTTATATTAGATGTTAAGTTCTTCCCAAGTATCGGGCTAGATTTAAACCAATTTTAATACGCAATCTATTTGTAGTTGTTGTTAGCTATTAAATCACATAATACATTCTAACTTAAACAGTCGAGATCTACGTGTGTTATAGATATTTGCCTGTTTTTTTTTCACTTGAAATACAGTATAATAAAAAAAAAAAAAAAAAAGAAGCTAATTTACGTTAAATTGGGGGATCAGTGAATAACAATTGCATTTAAGTAATCAAAGTAAGCGTCTAATACATTTAGATTTTGTTATTGTATATATTTTCACAATATTTAATTCCACGCTCCAATTCACCTATACAAAATTATAATATGCTATATTTACATCTAAAATATATTAATATTTAATTTAATTTTAGTCAAGTGACAAAAAGTAGAAATAAGTATTGTTATAGCGTAGTATAGTATTCATGAGATAAAAAAAAACTTTATCAGCATTAATGTTTGATTATCGATCAATACTCTTTTGATCGTGCCAGAATTCTGGGTTGTTTATTAAATTATCAAAAGTATGATGTTAAATACACACGAAATACATAATCTAAAAAAAATGAAAAGAATCATAAATAATATTGCTTTGTCTTTATTATTCTATTAATAATTATATGATTTGAATCGGATGTACGAAATAAGCCGATTCTGACCAAGAAATACAATGATAAATTAATATACATTTATTAATCGTATTATTATATTCAACTATATGTTAAGAAGAGTCTAGTCTCTATAAAACAGGTTTGGTCCTAGATCGTAAACATGAAATGCATCGATGCATCAATTATGAAAATAACGAAAATCTGGTTTTCTAAAATCTAATATATTTATTAAACTCCGGGTATGGATCTAGTATCACTAACTGTTTGCTGTAAGTTAAGGATACGTTTTCGTTACTAAATTGGGTTTGTAATAAAGATGAGATTTTTTGCGTTTCACATGATTCTTAATAATCAGCTCACCAAACTTGATAAATACGTACACAATGAAATGCAGTAGTGTAACATATACGTAGTAGTCTAAACAATTTCAATGACAAAGTTGTTCGAAAAGCTTTCAAATGATTGTCTTGAACTTCTTGGCGATAAAGAAGATTTCAATGTAATCATTAATGTTGGAGAATCAACAAATACTAAGTTATTCCAAGCGCATTCTAATATTTTAAGATATAGATCTTTTTATTTCCGTAATGAATTAGAAAATGCTAGAAAAGATGAAAATAACATTAAAACAATTAATTTAAAGCATATTTCCGTTCAACAATTTGAAGTAATTATTAAGTAAGTTATTTATTTTGATGAATTGGTAAATTAGTCCTTATTTAAATACCCAAACCTATGTATTATGGTAGGCTTTCGTATTTTGAATTTAGGGATTTAAATAAAGGGTTAATCTTACGAATCTATTAAGATGATTATTTAAATTATAACTTATATTATGTAATTGCTAATACTAATTCTGAAATTACCAAATTTACAACTTAAAAAAAGGTATATTTATGGAGGAGTGGTTTTATTAGAAAAAGATCAAGGAGCATCATTTATTTTTGAACTCATCTTTGTTGCTTCTGAGTTTCTTCTTGATGAATTAGTAAACCATCTTGAAACACAATTAATTAATGAAAATGCACACTGGCTCCGTTTAAATTTTGCAAAAATTTATCATAAAAGTTTCCAAAATGAATATCTTCGAGAATTACAAAAATGGTGCAATGATATTTTAGCAAAGTATCCGGACAAAATTTTTGAATCAGAAGAATTCATCACTCTCCTGGAAAATGCATTAATTTCACTCATTAAGCGAGATGATTTACAAATGGATGAAGGGAAAATTTGGGAACATGTTATCAGATGGGGAATTGCTCAAAATAAATATTTACCGTCCGATCCTAAAGAATGGTCTCATGAGAATTTTCTAGCTTTAAAGACCACTTTACAGAATTGTTTACCTNGGAATTGCTCAAAATAAATATTTACCGTCCGATCCTAAAGACTGGTCTCATGAGAATTTTCTAGCTTTAAAGACCACTTTACAGAATTGTTTACCTTTTATCCGCTATTTTCAAATTTCAAATGATGTTATTGTTGAAAAAGTGAAGCCATATAAAAATATTCTTGATGAAAGTCTTTGGGATGATATATTTGTAAAATTTATGACTTCAAATAAACAAATATTATCAACGATTCTTCCGCCCCGTAAGAATTTGACATCCACATTACCATCTAGAGGAGCCGAACCATTTCCTTCAAAAGTTATCAATGAAAATCATGCAGCAGAAATTGCATCATGGATTGATAAGAAAACTGAAATATATTCTGTAACTAATAATCCATATATGTTTAAAATGCTTCTTCGTGGAACAAGAGATGGTTTTACTGCACAATCATTTTGGAATTTATGTGACAAGCAAGCAAATACTGTTGTGGTAATGAAGGTTAATGGCACTGATGAAATTCTTGGTGGATATAATCCAACCCAATGGGATAAATCAGTTGGTGATTTTGTGAAATGCAATGATTGCTTTATCTTTTCCTTGAAAATGGTACTATTCAATCCTCTATTTTAAGTCGTGTGAAACCTTCAAAAAGTGCAATTTATTGTGGGTCTAATTATGGACCAATTTTTGGTTGTGGTTGTGATATTTTTATGGGAGATAATTCCAATCAAAATAATAATTGTTATTGTTATCATCTTTCATATGAAAAAGCGATTAGAAACCAAAGTGGTCAATCTCGTTTTTGTGTTGAAGAATATGAAGTATTTCAAATTCAGAAAAAAATAGATATCTAACAACTAGTTTATAGCATGCCTTATTGAAATCTAACTAATATCAATATAAATCTCTTTATAATAAATTGCAATATTTTAAGCAATATCACAATTATATAATATAATGCAACTGTTTGAAAATATTATATTTTCTCGTAAGTTGGTTTAAAGTAAAAGTGAAAGCAAACCGAAAGTATATATGATGTTTAAAACTGTCTATTATTTAATAACATTAGCATACACGTAACCAGTTCTTCCGGCACGAAAGAATGCAAGAATATCATAATTTTGTATAATTTATGCGTAAGTTCAGTAAGCTAATTTTCATGTAATTTATAATATTGCATACATGTAATTTTTGAGGTCAAAACTTTTGATAATTAAAAGTTACAGAGGGGTGTTGTCACTCAGAAACTCAAAGTTTGACACCGAATAATGCAAAATTTTATTATCATGATTCTGCTTCAATTTATTAATTTAACTTGCTCAGAAATAACTTCTGTATACAATAATTTTATAATTGAGGTGAGAGTCGGACAGTCTTGCAAAAGATTCGGACATTCAAAATGTACTTTATGTACAACATGGGTGTTGCATGCAAGTCCAGATCATTTATTCTTGAAATCAACCTTGTTGCTTCCAAGATTATTCTTGATGAATTATTAAAACTCCTTGGAACACAATTAATTAAAGAAAATTCAAATTCATCGGTTAAATTTTGCGCGCAATTATCAAAAAGTTACCAAAATGAAAACTTTAAGAATTTAAGTATAAAGCAATAATATTATTGCAAAGTAATAAGTTTTTAGACCAGAACACTTTACTTCTCTTTCGGAAAATGTACTAATAAGCAAGATGATTTATTTATGGAAGAAGGAAAAAATTTGGAGCAATGTTGTCAGATGGGGAATTGCTCAAAGTGAAGGCTTACATTCCGATCTTAAAGATTGGTCACGTGACAGTTTCCTCATCTTAAAGGCACTTTACAGAATTTTTTACCTTTTAACCGTTATTTCCAAATATCAAATGATGATATTTTTGACAAAGTGAAACCATATAAAAATATTCTTGAAAAAATTCTTGGGCTGATATATTGAAAAATTTATTACTTGAAATAGACAAATATTATCAACAATTCTTCCGCCGCGTAAGATTTTAACACCAACATTCTCATCTAAAGGAATCGAATTATTTCCTTCAAAATTGTATTATACATAAACAAAATTAATTACAAACTTTACTTTTTGGACTTTGTTAAGATATAATTTTTAGACTAGTAATTGAATGTTTATAATAAGGCTCACCCAGTTAAAAATATTAACTATTAGTTATGTAGCACTTGTAATTTACGTTCATTGCTTTGGACAATTTGTAAATTTCAAATTAAAATTAAATTATAGAAAAAAGCAATCGGGTTATTATTTGATTTCTTTGTGTAGTTAAAATTATTGTTTAATTACAATTTCTGAAGTTAATATCATATACCTATGTTACTTTTATCACATTTGCAAATCGCAGTAAAAAATTGCAAATAATTGATTAATTATGACTGCGTCCCCAATTCATTGAATTGAGTTCAAAAAATTGTAATTAATCGCCCTTAAAATCAATTATTCGGTAGGCCTGATTGAGAAGAAAACTGAAATGTATTCTTGAACGAATAATCCATATAAGTTTATGCCCTACTTCGTGGAACAAGAGATGGTTTTACTAAAGAATCAGTTTTGGATTTATAAGACAAGCAAGCAAATATTGTTGTAGTAATGAAGGTTAATGGTACCGACAAAATTCTTGGTAGATATAACCAAATCCAATGGGATAAACCAGTTGGTAATTGTAATGATGATTTATGTCTTCATTAAAAAATGATACTATTCAATTGTCTATTCTAAGTCACGTAAAAAATCCAAATATCTAATTCTTTGTAATTTTTGATAGTAATGATTTTCATATGGGAGATAATTTCAACCAAAATAATAATTGTAATACGAAAAATTAGAAACCAAGATGGCACATTTTATACAGAAGAATATGAATGTATTTCGAATTCAGAAAAATATCTAACAAATAGCATCAAATTATAACGGTAGTATCTTTTCTGTACATTATTTAAAATACTAAGCGTAATTTAATATAGTATATGTACAGAAGGATTTTGATTGCATATGTGTGTAATATTATTGCTATATCAAACAAGGCTTTTGATTGCATAAGTGTGTAGCATTATTGTTATATCAATAAGCACTATGCAATGATATAAATTACCTGAATTATTATATCTAATTATGAGCTTTTTCGTTATAAATTATATGACATTTTAAAAAAAAAGATTTATCTAATTGTTGTATTAATTCTGTTTTATTTGTTAGAATTGTTTATCCATTTAAAAAATGGTCTTATAAATTTTAATTAATCAATATATAATTATGCAACATTTATTTGTCCGTAATTTGTAAAGAGTCTGCTACAATGAATCACTTATGAGTATGACTCTTTATATTATCGATCAAATTACCAATCTTTATGAGCATCAGTTTATATTAGATGTTAAGTTCTTCCCAAGTATCGGGCTAGATTTAAAATATGCAATCTATTTGAAGCTGTTATTAGCTATTAAATCACATACTTGAAATACAGTATATTAAACAAAAAAAAAAAAAAGAAGCTAATTTACGTTAAATTGGGAGATCAGAGAATAATAATTGCATTCAAGTAATCAAAATAAGCGTCTAATACATTTAGATTTTGTTATTGTATATATTTTCACAATATTTAATTCCACATTCCAATTCACCTATACAATATTACAATATGATATATTTACTTCTAAAATATATTAATATTTAATTTAATTTTAGTCAATTGATAAAAAGTAGAAATAAGTAATGTTATAGCGTAGTATAGTATTCATGAGATAAAAAAAAACTTTATCAGTATTAATGTTTGATAATCGATAAATACTCTTTTGATCGTGCCAGAATTCTGGGTTGTTTATTAAATTATCAAAAGTATGATGTTAAATACACACGAAATGCATAATCTAAAAAAAATGAAAGAATCATAAATAATATTGTTTTGTCTTTATTATTCTATTAATTATATGATTTGAATCGGATGTACGATTCTGACAAAGAAATACAGTGATAAATTAATATACATTTATCAATCGTATTATTAAATTTTTTACTATATGTTAATAAGAATCTAGTCTCTATGAAAACAGGTTTGGTCCTAGATCGTAAACATGAAATGCATCGATGCATCAATTATGAAAATAACGAAAATCTGGTTTTCTAAAATCAAACTATATTTATTAAACTCCGGGTAAGGATCTAGTATTTGCTGTAAAATTGTAAAAACCTTACTATTAGGTAAGGATATGTTTTCGCTACTGAATTGGGCGTTTCACATGATTCTTAATTTTAATTGGCTACCAAAATTTTTAGTCGGCTCACGGGGAACGCAAACTTGATAAATACAGAAATACGTACACAATGAAATGCAGTAGTGTAACATTAAACTTAGTAGACTACACAATTTCAAATGACAAAGTTTTTCGAAAAGCTTTCAAATGATTGCCTTGAACTTCTTGATGATAAAGAAGATTTCAATGTAATCATTAATGTTGGAGAATCAACAAATACTAAGATATTCCAAGCGCATTCTAACATTCTAAGATATAGATCTTTGTATTTCCGTAATGAATTAGCAAATGCTAGAAAAGATAAAGATAACATTAAAACGATTAATTTAAACCATGTTACCATTCAACAATTTGAAGTAATTGTTAAGTAAGTTATTTATTTTGATAGATCAACAAATTAGTCCTTTATTTAAATACCTAAACCTATGTATTATAGGTAGGTTTTCGTATTTTTAATTTAGGGATTTAAATAAAGGGTCAAACTTGCGAATCTATTAAGATGATTATTTAATTTATATATTATGTAATTGCTAAAACTAATTCTAAAATTACTAAATTTACAAACTTAATAAAGGTATATTTATGGAGGAGTGGTTTTATTAGAAAAAGATCAAGGAGCATCATCCATTTTTGAACTCATCCTTGTTGCTTCCGAGTTTCTTCTTGATGAATTAGTAAACCATCTTGAAACACAATTAATTAATGAAAATGCACACTGGCTACGTTTAAATTTTGCAAAAATTTATCATAAAAGTTTCCAAAATGAAAATCTTCGAGAATTACAAAAATGGAGCAATGATATTTTAGCAAAGTATCCGGACAAAATTTTTGAATCAGAAGATTTCACCACTCTCCCGGAAAATGCATTAATTTCACTCATTAAGCGAGATGATTTACAAATAGATGAAGGAAAAATTTGGGAACATGTTATCAGATGAGGAATTGCTCAAAATAAATATTTACCATCAGATCCTAAAGATTGGTCTCATGAGAATTTTTTAGCCTTAAAGACCACTTTGCAGAATTGTTTACCTTTTATCCGCTATTTTCAAATGTCAAATGATGTTATTGTTGAAAAAGTGAAACCATATAAATATATTCTTGAAGAAAGTCTTTGGGATGATATATTTGTAAATTTATGACTCCAAATAAACAAATATTATCAACGATTCTTCCGCCCCGTAAGAATTTGACATCCACATTAC
This sequence comes from Gigaspora rosea, assembly GCA_003550325.1. Taxonomy (NCBI): domain Eukaryota; kingdom Fungi; phylum Glomeromycota; class Glomeromycetes; order Diversisporales; family Gigasporaceae; genus Gigaspora; species Gigaspora rosea. The sequence goes on from QKWP01002225.1 coordinate 67,471, forward strand.
CATCTAGAGGAGCCGAACCATTTCCTTCAAAAGTTATCAATGAAAATCATGCAGCAGAAATTGCATCATGGATTGATAAGAAAACTGAAATGTATTCTATAAAAAATAATCCATATATGTTTAAAATGCTTCTTCGTGGAACAAGAGATGGTTTTACTGCACAATCATTTTGGAATTTATGTGACAAGCAAGCAAATACTGTTGTGATAATGAAGGTTAATGGCACTGATGAAATTCTTGGTGGATATAATCCAATCCAATGAGATAAATCAGTTGGCGACTATGTGGGTTGCAATGATTGCTTTATTTTTTCATTGAAAAATGGTACTATTCAATCCTCTATTTTAAGTCGTGTAAAACCTTCACGATATGCAATTTATTGTCACCCTAATTATGGACCAACTTTTGGTGATGGTTTTGATCTTCATATGGGAGATAATTACAATCAAAATTATTGTTGTCATTGTGATCATTATTCATATGAAAAAGCGATTAGAAACCAAAATGGTGAATCTCGTTTTTGTGTAGAAGAATATGAAATATTTCAAATTCAAAAAAAAAAAAAAGATATTTAATGAGTAGTTTATTAAATATATATCAGTACACTATGAACAATCAATTATAGCATGTCTTATTGAAATTTAACTAATATCAATATAAAATCTCTTTATAATAAATTGCAGTATTTTAAGCAAAATCACAATTATATAACATAATGCAACTGTTTGAAAATATGGGGGGCCCACAGCAAAAGAAGGTGATGGGGCGAAAAAATTTTTTTTGTAAAAACTTTATTTTTGCAAAAATTAGATCATTTAGAACACAATATTAAAAAAACTACAGAAAAAATTTTTTTGGCCCATCACCTTCTTTTGCTATAGGGCCCCCAATATAATATTTTCTCGTAAGTTGGTTTAAAATAAAAGAGAAAGCAAACTAAAAGTATATATTATGTTTAAAACTGTTTGTTATTTAATAACATTAGTATATAACCAGTGCTTCCGGCACGAAAGAATATAAAATTATCATAATTTTGTATAATTTATGGGTAAGTTTAGTAAGTTAATTTTCATGTAATTTATAATTTCGATACAGATGTAATTTTTGAGATCAAAACCTTTGATAATTGAAAGTTACAGAGCGGATGTTGTAACTCAGAAAACTCTAAAGTTTGACACCGAATAGCACAAAATTTTATCATCATGACCTGCTTCAATATATTAATTAACTTGCTCAGAAATAACTTTTATATATAATAGATTTACAATTGAGGTGAGAATCGGTCGGGCATCCAAAATGTACTGTATGTCCAACATTGGGTGTTGCATGCAAGTCTAGATAATTACTTTTGAGCTCATCCTTGTTGCTTCCAAGTTTATTCTTGATGAATCAGTAAAGCACCTTGTAACACAATTAATTAAAGAAAATTTAAATGCACATATGTTAAATTTTATACGCAGTTATCATAAAAGTTTCCAAACTAAAAACTTTAAGAATTGCAGAAAAGAAGTAATAATATTATTGCAAAGTAATAAGTTTTTTTGATCGGATGACTTTACTTCTCTATCAGAAAAATGTACCAATCTTACCCATTAATCCAGATGATTTACAGATGGATGAAGAAAAATTTTGGAGCCATGTTGTCAGATGGGGAATTGCTCAAAGTGCAGGCTTACAGTCCGATCTTATAGATTGGTCTCATGCCTGTTTCCTCAACTTAAAGGCACTTTACAGAATTTTTTACCTTTTAACCGTTATTTCCAAATATCAAATTGAAGATATAATTGATATATTTGACAAAATGAAGCCATATAAAAATATTCTTGAAGAATATCTTGAGATATATTCAGAAAATTTATTACTCCAAATAGAAAATTATTATCAACTATTCTTCCGCCACGTAAGATTTTAACACCAACATTCTCATCTAGAGAAATCAAACCATTTCCTTCAGAAGTTATCGGTGAAGATAATGCAGCGGAAATTGCGTCATGGATTGATAACAAGGATACCGAAAAATTAATTGCATCAAATTGTATTATACATAAACAATTACTAATTATGGGAAAATTATCATTAAAAAACATTGATAGTAATTTGCCCTTACAATCAATTATTCGGTAGGCCTGATTGATAAGAAACTGAAATGTATTCTGTAACGAATAATCCATATAAGTTTAAATTGCTACTTCGCGGAACAAGAGATGGTTTTACTAAAGAATCAGGTTTGAATTTATGAGAAAAGCATGCAAACTCTGTACTGTTGTAATAATGAAGGTTAATGGACTGACAAAATTCTCGGTGGATATTTTGGAGGAAAATTTTATACGTGCTTAACAAAGTTCAAAAATTAGATTGCGTTAGGAAGAATATCAAATGCCTTCTTATTTTGAAATCAGATCGTGGTAAATCTATTAAATAACCCAACCCAATGGGATAAATTGGTAATTGTAACGATAGTTTTATTTTTTCATTAAAAAATGATACTATTCAATCCTCTATTCTAAGTCGCGTAGAAAATTCACAATATACAATTCTTTGTAATTTTTGGTGGTGGTAATGATTTTCATATGGGAGAGAATTTCAATCAAAATAATAATTGTTATTGTAATCAGATTCATTACAGTATGAAAAAGCAATTAGAAACCAAGATGACTCATTTTGTGTAGAAGAATCTGAAGTATTTCAAATTAAGAAAAGTTAATATCTAACAAATAGCTTGTTCAATATATACATTGCGCAATGTAACGAATTATAACGGTAGTATATTTTCTGTACATTATAAGCGTAATTTTATTTCAGCATAATAAAAGGACTTTTATTGCACGGTCTAATGTGACAACCCGTGCTTTTTTCATTTACTTATTGGCACGGGATTGTTACGTCAGACACCGTGCAATAAGATAGTTATTGTCCTGTGCGTGTCGGGTTCTGCTCACGTGATATTAAGCCGGATTTTAACGTTTCACATTTTCCTAGTTATATGGGTATGTTGAATAACCCGTGTGTAACTGTGTTATTCAAAATTATTACATATGGTGTAGTATTATTGTAATATCAATAAGCGCTATGCAATGATATAAATTGCCTGAATTATTACCGTAAATTCTCGAAATAACGGGCATGGGCGTTATTTCGAATTTTGGCCCGAATTAAGCTTAATTCAGGCCAAAATTCGAAATAACGCCCATGCCAGTTATTTCGAGAATTTACGGTATATTTAAGTATGAACTTTTTCGTTATAACTTATAACATTTTTAAAAAATATTTATCTAATTGTTGTACTTATTCAGTTTTATTTGTTAAATTGTTTATCTAGTTAAAAAATAGTCTTATAAATTTTAATTAATCAATAAATAATTATGCAAACAGTTACTTTATATTATCGATCAAATTACCAAACTTATATGAGCATAAGTTTATTTAATAGTTATCAGGTAGAATGCAGATGACATTGAGTCAGCATAATTTAACGGCCATTTGATTGACTAAGATCATACCACCTCGCGACATGATCTGAGTCAATCAAATGGCCGCTAAATGATGCTGACCCAATGTTATCTACATTTTCTACCTGATAACGATATTATCCGGGAGTGGTCATTGATCATGTTACCCATATTAATTCTGTAAATTATTGTTATTTCATAAAGTTTAGTTTATTGATTATGTGATTTCCTTCTCTGGTTGNTTTTTTCTTTTTTTTTTTACTCTGAGACTTTTTGACATGAATTAAAACAATCGTTAAGAACATAAAAAAAAACAAAAAAAGACATATATCCAAAAAAAGAAATATTATTAATATAGGTAACATGAAATGATCAATAGTAACCACCGGATAATAGATGTCAAGATCTTCTCAAATGTTGGACTAGATTTAAACCAATTTCTAATGCGCAATCTATCGGTAATTGTTATTAGTTATTAAATCACATAATACGTATTAACTTAAGTATATTTAGCAATTTACGTTAAATTGGGAAATCAAAATTTTGCATTCAAATAATTGAAATAAGTGTCAAATACATTTAGATTTTGTCATTGCATAAATTTTCACCGTGAAATTCATCACAATATTTTAATTTCAATTATTAATAATTCTAATTCACCTAATAATATGCTATATTTACATCTAAAATATATTAATGTTTAATTAGTTTTAGTCCAGTGACGAAAAGTAGAAATATGTATTAATATAACGAGGTAAAGTATACGTGAGATAAAAACAACTATCAATATGCTTTTTTGATTTCTGTGTGGTTTATTGAATTATTATCAAAAGTTTGATGTTAAATACAATACGAAATACATAATTGTCACGTAGTTAGACCGGTGTATCATGCTAGGTACTTCCACAATATTTACGTTTATTATTCAAAATGTAAAACGTATATCGAACATCTCCTATCCACTTCTCTCTTATTTACATTCATATTTATACTCATTACATAACTACATAATTACACTATATGATTATCAATTTAATAACTACATTCTTTTAACCTGAAACCTTCACTCACGTGGCAATATCTAAGAAAATGAACGAATCATAAATGATATTGATTATAATGTCTTTATTATTCTATTCAATATATGATTTTAATCGGATGCACAAAATATACAGATTCTGATCAAGAAATACAGTGATAAATTAATTCACATTATCATTCGTATTATTATATTCTTTACTACATGGTAAGAAGAAACTAGTTTTTATTGGCCCTGGATCGTAAACATGAAATGCATCGATACATCAATTGAGAATAATGAAAATCCGGTTTTCTAAAACCTAATTATATTTATTAAACTCCGCGTATGGACTAAATTTTGCCACCTTAAAATAAGATGAGCCTAATATCACTAACTATTCGCTGTAAAACTGTAAAAACTTCACTATTAAGTTAAGAATACGTTTTCGCTACAAATTGTCACATGATTTTAACTTTAATTGACTACCGAGATTTTTAGTCAGCTCACGTGGATCACCAAACTTGATAAATACGTACACAATGAAATGCAGTTGTGTAACATAACATAGTAGACTACTTTAGCAATTTCAAATGACAAAGTTTTTCGAAAAGCTTTCAAATGATTGCCTTGAACTTCTTGATGATAAAGAAGATTTCAATGTGATCATTAATGTTGGTGAATCAACAAATACTAAGATATTCCAAACGCATTCTAACATTTTAAGATATAGATCTTTGTATTTCCGTAATGAATTGGCAAATGTTAGAAAAGATAAAAATAACATTAAAACGATTAATTTAAAGCATATTTCCATTCAACAATTTGAAGTAATTATTAAGTAAGTTATTTATTTTGATGAAGAAGTAAATTAGTCCTTTATTTAAATACCTAAACCTTGTATTATGGGTAGATTTTCGTATTTTGATTTAGGGATTTAAATAAAGGGTCAATCTTACGAATCTATTAAGATGATTATTTAAATTATATATTATGTAATTGCTAAAACTAATTCTGTAATTACTAAATTTACAAACTTAATAAAGGTATATTTATGGAGGAGTGGTTTTATTAGAAAAAGATCAAGGTGCATCATTCATTTTTGAACTCATTCTAGTTGCTTCCGAGTTTCTTCTTGATGAATTAGTTAAACACCTTGAAACGCAATTAATTAATGAAAATGCACATTGGTTACGTTTAAATTTTGCAAAAATTTATCATAAAAGTTTCCAAAATGAAAATCTTCGAGAATTACAAAAATGGTGCAATGATATTTTGGTAAAGTATCCGGACAAAATTTTTGAATTAGAAGATTTCACCACTCTCCCGGAAAATGCATTACTTTCACTCATTAAGAGAGATGATTTGCAAATGGATGAAGGAAAAATTTGGGAACATGTTATCAGATGGGGAATGGCTCAAAATAAATATTTACCATCCGATCCTAAAGAATGGTCTCATGAGAATTTTTTAGCCTTAAAGACCACTTTACAGAATTGTTTACCATTTATCCGCTATTTTCAAATGTCAAATGATGTTATTGTTGAAAAAGTGAAACCATATAAATATATTCTTGAAGAAAGTCTTTGGGATGATATATTTATAAAATTTATGACTCCAAATAAACAAATATTATCAACGATTCTTCCACCCCGTATGAAACCAACATTTGATCCATTGCTTTCAAAAGTCATCAATGAAAATCATGCAGCAGAAATTGCATCATGGATTGATAAGAAAACTGAAATATATTCTATAAAAAATAATCCATATATGTTTAAAATGCTTCTTCGTGGAACAAGAGATGGTTTTACTGCACAATCATTTTGGAATTTATGTGACAAGCAAGCAAATACTGTTGTGGTAATGAAGGTTAATGGCACTGATGAAATTCTTGGTGGATATAATCCATACGAATGGGTTAAATCAGTTTGTAGTTGTGTGAAATGCGATGATAGCTTTATTTTTTCCTTGAAAAATGGTACTATTCAATCCTCTATTTTAAGTCGTGTAAAATATTTACAACCTGCAATTTATTGTTACTCTAATTCTGGACCAACTTTTGGTATTGGTCGTGATCTTCATATGGGAAATAATTCCAATCAAAATAATAATTGTTATTGTAATCATAGTTCATATGAAAAAGCGATTAGAAACCAAAGTGGTGAATCTCGTTTTTGTGTAGAAGAATATGAAATATTTCAAATTCAGAAAAAAAAAGATATCTAACAAGTGGTTTATTAAATATACATCAGTACACTATGAACAATCAATTATAGCATGTCTTATTGAAATTTAACTAATATCATTATAAGGTCTCTTTATAATAAATTGCAGCATTTTAAGCAAAATCACAATTATATAGCATAATGCAACTGTTTGAAAATATAAGTTTTTCTCGTAAGTTGGTTTAAAATAAAGAGAAAGCAAACTAAAAGTATATATTATGTTTAAAGTCTGTTATTTAATAACATTAGTGTATAACCAGTGCTTTCGGCACAAAAGAATATAAAAGTATCGTATGGTTTAGTAAAGTACGTTAAATTAGGCAAACACGTGCGTATGGTTGATGAGGTCACTACTGCATATAAATTAATATATTGTGTATAGTATGATGAGTATAAAATTTATGCAATTGCGACGCTGAAGAAAACCGACTTTGGGTTTTTAAAATTACAATATCGGATCCAATTCTGACGACATTATTAATTTATAGTAAAAACCTGAAGTCAAATATGGTCGTTAAATAGTAAAAAGCAGTGATCGTTACAATGATTTTTTTTACCCTTTTTTTTAAAAAAAATAAAATCGTTATTTTGCGTCTATCAATGAATTGATGATACCTCTCAAAGACCATCATATATTGATTTTTTCGAGGATCATATGTTATTCCATATGTTTCTATTCCATACTTCTCAAAGCTATATTTACTGAGTTGACATTCATACAGAACGATATTAGTTCTGACGAAGAATCTATCCCATCGTTCAGTAGCTCTTCCGAGGATGAAAATTTTTTCGACGAAAATAATTCTTTTAATGAAACTGATAAAAATTTTCTCGAAAAAATTATTCTTTTAATAACGACTTTGAAAATTTTGACAACGATGATACATTCGAAGAGGATAGAGTCTCTGTTCTCAAGAAACTTCTAGATCTTCATCTGAAGTAAAAGGTTTGGAATTTTTCTTACTAAATGTTTGACCACTAAAGAAATAATTCATTCATTAACTCCAATCAAATATCCACAAACATATGAGAAGGAATTGCAATAAGGAAAATGTGGATTCGTCATTTGCACATGTAAATATTTTAATATAATATTATATAGTACATAAGTAATTCATTTATGACTATTGTTATATTGTAATTTATTTAATTTATTACTAATACAAGCTTTTTATAGTTATCTTATACTAATTCAAATTAACCCACTATATATTGCAATTACTGGTATAGCGAACAAATTTTGTAATAGAATTTTTTATAAAAATTCATGATAAAAATCACAATAATTCTAATAAAAACTGGCTCAACCATATTGAAATAGAGTGTGAATTCTGTGGCAAAATTTTATAATAACATAATTTTATGCAAACTAACAATCTTAACCATATACTGTAGTTAATAAAATAGTATGTTCAGTAACAGAATTTTTTTGTGACGATTCAATGCAAACTAACTCAGCATATTTATGAATATTATACAATGCGAATAACAGTTTTAACTAAGATTCTAAAGTTTTATACAAAGATCCCGTGGCAAAGCCACGGGTCAGGTGTCAAATTATATAAGATAAGCAACAATGAAGTTTACAATTAGCTAATTTGTAAAAATTTATATATATTGGCAAAATCTGATTTTAGTTTCAATATGTAGTATCTTTATTTAAATATATATCGTATCAATAATAAATATAAAAATTAAAAAATTTTTATCATGCGATATCATGCGCATTTTATATATCATGCGCATTTTATTATAAAATGCGCACTTTTCCCATCTCTAAAAAAATTTCTTATTGTTATTTTTTGTATGTTATTACGTAAGCACAACAATCCCAAATTAAAACTCAGTTAGCCAATCACAACTTTTAAATCATGATCATAATTGCACGATAACATCGATATTGGATCATGCGATGATAAATATCACAAAATTTGTTCTGTCGGAACAAATGATTGGTTGAAACGTGCCGCGTAGCGGCACGTGTCAGCCAATCATTTGCTCCGACAAAACAAATTTTATGATATTAATCGTTGCATGACCAATATCTTATAAATAATGGTTATGCATCGATTAATATCATGAAATTCGTTCATTCTGGCAAATGATTGGCTGACACGTGCCGCACGTGTCAGCCGATCATTTGCCAGAATGAAACAAATTTTATGATATTTATCAATGCATGACCAATATCGATGTTATCGTGCATAATATTATTTAACTTCTGTGCCATGATATTTTAAGTAACACTTTTCTACTTCTATTTAATCGGTTGATTAAAAATTTTTAAAAAAAATTATTAAAATTATAAAAGAAGGTTCGCTGCCTGTGGGTATTGAACTTCCGATCTTATGGTCTTGCGTTACATCCTTCAAGGCCGCTGTACTACTGTACTATGGGGGTTTAGGCCTTATGTAAAAAATTATATTTACCTATAAAAGTATTACCAGATTGCCCAATTAAATTTCCACATATGTGTCATACATACCGTATATATTGGCCCCATAGTACAGTACGTAGACAGTCAACCTTCCTTTATAATTTTTAATAATTTTTTAAAAATTTTTAAATTTGTTGAACGTCATTTTCTGTGTTAGAGTTTTCTTTCCTAAACGTTTTTGGAATGCAATGTTGTTGGTGTGAGTCTGCTTGGTACCGTTTCTAGTATTCGTCATTTCTGGTATTCGTCGTTTCTGGGTGGTCCATGCTTAGTTTTTTCATCCACGTAGTTCTTTATTCTTCTTTTACGAAGCACTTCAACCCTAATGATCTTTTTTAGTAAAGGTGGTTTGTGCTATTAACATAACTACTGTATTTGAAAGATATTATATCTCATATTCTTGCGCTAGATTAAGATCACAAAATAGCAATTCAATTTTTTTTTTTTTAAGTTATATATATTTTTTTTTTTTTACCTTGTCACATTGCTGAAATGCCAAAGGTTAAAAAGGTATTTTATTTTATTTTGTTTTATAACTTATACTACTTGTATTAATATTAAAGCCTTACCTAGAATTTTAAGTATTCTGAACCTACGAAGGAAGATCTCAAACGATTAAAAGATAGTAGAAGAGTTAAAGCTACACATGATGCAACAAAGCTGTGTTCCGAGCAGATGTTGGATATCAAAATAAAATTGAAACAATTATGAACAAAGATGTTTTTGAAGAACAACTGTCCAAGTTTATTTACGCAATGAAAAAGCAAGATGGAACTGATTATCACACATCATCTGTTAAAAACTGTGCAGCAGCTTTATGGAGACATTTGAATGAAAACTTCACGCTTCTAAAACCTGTAGATTTATTAAATCTGAAAGTTTTTCATGAGTTTAATGCTACTTTAAATAGAAAGCTGAAAAGCTTGGCAGCACAAGGGTTTGGAGAAAGAAATGCGCATCAGCATTAACATTATAAGAGGTTGAGACAATTCTGCTACATCCATCAGTGCAAAAAAATACACCTAAGGAACTTTTACGGTGAATATTTTTTTATAATTCAATCCTCTTAGCATTACGTGGCGGGGAGCATAATGAAATGCATTCTGGTACCATACAACATACGGAATCGAAAATGGGTATAGATCAAAGGTCATCATGAGTAGAGAGTTCAATACCCTTATTGACTAAAGCCATTTCAGAAAATTTTTCAGTGATTTCACGCGTGTTGATGAACTTACTTACACATTTGAACAAATTCTTATAGTACGAATCTTGAATATTTTCAAGTATTAAATCAGATTCATTTAGTTCTAACAAAACTTTTCAATATTTTTTGCCATTTTTCAAAAATTTCACAAAGATCTTTGGCCGATAAACGTTCCTCGGAATTTTTATCCAAACATTTTCTCATAAGATTTACGTAACATTGTGGAGCATCTTTATTAACAGCAGGTTTTAAATCATGATAACATATTAAAAAACAAAGTTGCGACATAGCAAGCTTTTGATCGTACAATACAGCTTTTCCATATAAAATTTCCCACATAATTATACCAAATGAATAAATTTCAGATGCTTTAGAGTACCATTGGTTTATCAAAACTTCAGGTGCAATGTATGGTAAAATTCCAAAAATTCTATCTGATTTTGTTTTTGACATAATATTAGTTGATATTGAAACCCTAAAACAGTAATGTAAGCACTCTTTAAACTATTTAGAAGTATATTTCCACTATGTAAATCCCGATGAATAAGATCATGAGAATGAATTATCCGAAGATCTGATGTAATACATTGTAGCAGATTTAATTTATCTTTCCAATCCATTTTCGATATAATATGTAAATTATGACGCAAACTACCATATCGAGCACAATCTATAACAAGTATATAATCTCCCAAATCTTTATCTTTTGATATACCAAACCATTTTAAAGAAGTTAGATTTTTAAGTCCGATATCGCAATATGCTTTTAACTAATTAATAAAAAAAGAAATATAAATACAAATCATTAACAATAATAAATCAGGAATAAAATACAGTAATCGGTAAAATATTTAATAAAGATTACCTCATTTATAAATTCTTTGTGATAAATATTTGATCCATGGAGCAATTTAAGCGCAACAGGCCTGTCCAAATTTTGACTTTTATCATTCCATATAGCATAATATACAGTTGCAAATCCACCTTTACTTATCTCAAAAATATTATTAAATTCATCATAAGGAATCCACGATAACTGATATTTATTTTCATTAATATTTTTTTTCAAATTATCTTCAATTTCATGAAATGCTGCCATTTGCATTCATTCGTTGCTGATATTTATTTATAATTTTAATCAATTATAGATTTTAAGATTTTACCGGTAATAATAATATAGTTTATGCTAATGATAATACCTGATGTTAAATCTTTTTCCCTAATCGGTGGTTAAATATTTGAAATTATTAATCAAGTATATATAAATGTAACATCTATCAATTGAATTTCAAGATCATGTGTAATTACTAATAATTCCATCTTTTTAAAATTTTTATTTTTATTTTCGGTTTCAATTACGCCTGATCATATATATAATTTGTGGTTCGTAATAATACACTTACGAAAACTTATGTTTAAATTAAAATTTACCTTTGATACCAGTAATTTGCTTTATGTAAATCTCTTGTTATTCCAATTCCATTTCGATAACATTCCGTGACACCTTACATTCCACTAACCTCGCTCATCTCAGCAGATTTTTGATAATAAATGAAAGCTTTGCGTTCATCCTTTTCAATTCAAGTTCTATAAAGATAACAATTTCCAACATTAAATGTTCGACTAGCTAAACCCATCTCTGCAGATATTTGATAATAAATGAATGCCTTTTGTTCATCCTTTTCAACTCCAATTCCGTCTTCATAATAATTGCCAAGTGCAAATGTTCCACCAGAATAGCCCATCTCTGCAGATTTTTGATAATAATTGAATGCCTTATGATCATCTTTTTCAACTCCAATTCCATAATGACAACAATATCCAACATTAAATGTTCCACTAGTGTCACCCATCTTCATCCTTTTCAACTCCCGATCACAATACACAACATTAAATGTTCCACTAGCGACACCCATCTCTGCAGATTTTGATAATAAATGAATGCTTTATGTTCATCCTTTTTAACTTCAATTCCATTTATGTAACAACTTCCAACTTGAAATGTCCCATTAGCATTCCCCATCTCTGCAGATTTTTATAATAA